>NW_020769323.1:15054798-15065916 GCF_900518735.1 Pseudonaja textilis
AGATAGATAGATAGATAGATAGATAGATAGATAGATAGATAGATAGACAGACAGACAGACAGACAGACAGACAGTGGTTAGATAGAATTCTTTATTGGCCAAGTGTGATTGGACACAAAAGGAATTTGTCTCTGTTGCATAAGCACACAGTGTATATATGATCAGCAAGTAATAGTCATAGGTCATAAACCATAGTTACAATAATTAATTATGTTACAAGCAACAACTGATATATCATAAGAAACCAATAGGAGAAGATAGTAGGAAAGATGAGAAGATGAGTAAAGACGAGAAGACAGTGTTGTGGGAATTAATTGTTCAGGAGAGTGATGGCACGGGAGAAAAAAAAAACTATCTTTAGTTGTTTTGGCGATGTCCCGAGGAGAGTTGAAATAGATTGTGTCCATGATGTTAGGGGTCTATAGATATTTTCTCAGCCCTTTCTGGTTCATGCAGTGTACAGTGGAAGACAGGTTAGTTACTATTGTTTTTTCTAAAGTCTTACAGTAACTATCCACTGAAGTCTGTACCTGTTCTGTTTGGTTGCTGTGCCAAACCAGACAGCTATTGAGATACAAATGATGGAGCCAATAATTCCTCTATATTAGCTCCCTTGAGTGCATACTTTTCATTTATTTGTCTTCACATTTAGAGCTTAATTAATAAGTTCCCCCAAATAAGCTAATGTTTATTTAGCATATATTAAACAGTTTAATCTAAATGAAATGCATTATTAAGTACTATTCAGAAGACATTGTTTAAAGTGTTAACCTTTGGTGAAAGAGCTAATAAGTTTTATGTGGAATGAAAATATCTCTGACTAATTATCAAACATAATTGCATATGCTAGGGAAAGTTGAGCAAATTTTTCCTGCAATATCATTTACAACAAGTACACAAATAGACATCGATTTATTGGTAATGAAATTTTGTCTGTCACTCTTCTGTAATAAATTAATAAGATAAGTTCTCTGTATTCCCTTTTTTAAAAAAATGAAAATGAAAATAGAAAATAAAGTAAACTTATCAAGGAAGTTCAGTTTGATAAACTCCTTGATAGGTTTACTTTATTCTCTATTTTCAATAAACTAAACCAATCAAGCTATAAATCTATTAGGTTTATTATTAATAAAGCTAAACTAAAGAGGAATTTTCTAAGAGAAAGAACAATTAATCATTAGGAAGGCTTGCCTCCAGAAGTTATGGATGCTCCATCCTGGAGGTTTTTAAGAAGAGCCTGGAGAACAATTTGTCTGGAATGATATGGAGTCTCCTGCTTGAGCAGCTAATTAAACTAGAAGACCCCCATTATCCTTTCCAACTCTGATATTCTGTATTTCTGTCATTCCATATTGGAATGCAACTATACCATTGCAAATGTTTGACAGTGTTCATCTAAACAAGGCAATCTTGACCATAGGATATTCAAAGATTTCATAGAATCATAGAGTTGTAAAATGCTATTTAAACTATTCCTGCTGAGAACAGGAATCCAGATTAAGGCACCCACAACACTTAGCTCTTCAAGTTCTGCTTAATTACTGTATATCCTGTGAAAAAAAATATATCTACCTCACCACCACTGCTTTTTTTCTTAGCCAGAATTAATTTTCCAGAAGCTTTAAGATCATTATTCTGTGTCCTGTTCTTTGGAATGGCAAAATAGATCTTAGTTGCTTCTCTTGATAACCTTTCAATCATATCATATATACCTCTTAATTGGCTTTTCTCAAGACTAAACAGACTGGTTCCACCAGTCTGTCCTCACCAGACGTAATTTCCATCTTCTGAATATCATTCTTATTTTTTTTTTGTTACTCTTAGATGTAATACCTCAAACTGGTTATAAAATTTGAACTGTGGTCTGATCAATGCAGAGTACTATAGAACTCTTACTCCCCTTTCTTTGGAAATGGTACATAGAATACCACCACCAATGATGTGTGACACCATATGGAATTTGGCACAATTATCCCATCTGTTAGTATAGTTAGATATAAGAAAGCCTCTGCAGCTTATTTATCTAGTATAGGTAGATATAAACAAGCCTCAAAACAAGAGGCAACTCTAATCCAAGGCTTTATGTCCCAAAGACCATCCCAGATGTAACAGGAATGCAGATCATTAGGCTTATATGACAAGCCCCAAACACAGTTTTTGTATTGGATTACCATGCACTACATTAAAAGTTCTTCAAGTAAGATTGTTATATTAAATTAGAGCTTATCTTGAAAGGAACAGAGTCCCGATTACATTGCTTCTGATGCAGTATAAAGTTGTGTTTGCTTTTTTAACATCAGTGTTAAACACTGTTCTCAAATATTTTGTTCAGTTAATTTAAAAAATGTAAGGATTTTAAATTTGGTGCTAAGGTATTCTTTCTAGATGTTGATGATCACAATACCTGTAATAGCCATTGGCCTGCTTCAGATGATGATGGTTTAATGGATAAGGAAGAAACTGGATTGGTTGCTTTCTTGTATATAGAGTGGTTTTGATCTGAATTACTTAGAAGACTTGACCATTCCTTTCAAAATACTATTTGTGTAGGAGATGATCAGGTTGAGCCAAAGGGAGGGGTCAAATACATCATAAGTCATGAGTCTATGTGCACCCTGCAAGAGATCAAAGCCCAGCCCACCTTGAATGCCTCTCTTATCTCCTGCTCATTTCCCTTGTCTATTAATTTGTCAGATTCTTGTAGAGAGCTTAAGCTCGTAATAAATCTTTACACTCATTTGAATGGCTTGAAACTCCTGATTTCTCTGGCACTTGTCAATTTGCTCAAGTTTAAACTAAGAACTCCTAAGCATTTGCAAGGATAATTGATAATAACATGCCCTGCACTTTATGGGATTTTGTGAAATTTAGGTGGAATTTTTACAAATTTAGGGAAAGTGTCCTGATATTGTGGCTTGCAGTTCTGTTGAAATCTTTTGTTATTATTTGGAATCTGGAAATGACTTAAGTTATTGAAACAAACAGCCTTGAATTATTTTTCCAGCCTCAGCTTAACCAGCTTCTTATTTTTTTTCCTAGGGAATTGATTGTAGTGATATTGTTATGAAGATGTCAAGAGCAATGGGATGAGAAAAATTAATTCTGAATCTAAGACTAATCCAATAACTTCATATTGAAAATAATATTAAAGTGTACAATCTTCCTACCACTGTGTTGTTTATATAACATTAAGATAACCCCTTTGGATCTTTATTTGGTTAAAAAAACCTCCACATATAATCAGTTTATGTGACAATTGTTCAAGTTCACACATTTTTGTTTCATTGCATTTCTCATGTTTAAGAGAATGCTGCAACTACTTTATGCATATATTTGAGTCTTGTCTAGGGTAATCTGTATGCCATGAGACTTATATTAATAATCAGGTTTTGAATTCACCAATTATTTTTCCCTAGAGTTAAATTTTTTTACAAAACTGATTTGGAAAGTACAAATTAAATACATATGTTAAAATGCAACACCCCTCTCCCAGCAACATACATAGCTTCCTGCTTAAATGTAGACTCAGTACATTTCTTAAGATCATTAATGATTCTCAGAGGAAAGATGATACATTACTAGTGAACAAATCTGTCATTTTGTTTTTTCTTTCTCAGTTGTACTAGAAGCCTTTGAAAGCAACCTCAAGGGATAGCTATAAGTTCCAGGGAGACTTCTTTTAGTTATAGAAATAAATTAGGATATTGAGAGGCACCCATAGATGATCAAACAAAACAAGCTGGTGTTGTGACTGCCCAGTCAAAGCCCTGACACTTTTTAATGCAAAAATTTAGAGAGTCAATTTTATAGTGATGGCTGCCATCTTGATTTTTTTGAATGCAGGCCTCCACCCTGTAAACATTACAGCCTGAGGGCAATGTGGATGGACCAAGCCTGACATAAATATCTATCTTCCACCTTTGACTAAATATCATTGTAATGTAGCTCTTTCAAAACTGAGTTTTCACTTTTTAAACTCTTGGTTTGATTAGTCAGAGTTATAAACAGTATTTTAAATCAAGTGTTCTGCAATGACATGTAATATTGCTCCTGATACAATGGCCTGCAGCAATAATTCCTTCTTTGTGGCTAGAGAAAGCAATTCAGGTTTTTCTGTTTAACTGCCAAAGAGGGAAATCTATTGGATCCAGAAGTCATGTAAAAAGAGATTCACTAAATTAAGAAAATGGCATATCTGAGGTATTAGTAGTGATATGTAGAGAAATGTGTACAATCCTTTATGAAAGCAGTCATACTTATGACATTCTCTAATGGCAACTCTTACATTCATTGTTCTAAAGTCGCTTTTATTGCTGTTGTTAAGAGGGTCCTAGCATGACAATTTTCAATAGTCAATGCCACTTATATTCCGTACGTCAAGGTCTTTCTGTTACACTCCAATACATTTTTTTTTCAGTCAAGTGAGGAAGAAATAAAATAACATGGTCCTCTGCCAAAGCACTTTCTTCACACTACCCTTGAATATTTTGGGGGAGGCAAAAATCCTTGGAAAGATCACAAGCCGTGTGGAATCCCCACTGAAATTAATGCTCATGGTTCAAGGTAATTGTTTAGACTTTTACCAACAGGATAGCATCTCTCTGGCTCAAAATGTATAACTACTAGGAACAGAAATAAACAATGGCTAAGTATTTGGAATAGAAGTCAAAGAGGCTGTCCTTTATTTTCCAGAACATTGGAAAACTTTGTCTTGTACTGAACAAGCTTATTTGCTTACAGCTATACAATGATAGTCATGCATAAGATATATATATATATATGCACAACTATCATTCTGTAGCTCTAAACAAATATATTGGACCCTCAGATATGACCCTCAGTTTAACCATTTCAAGTACAATGGATTCATGTTTTCTATTAAGTTGACCAACACCCATTAAAAAGCTCAAGCAGGCTGGAATGAGTAGCAGCTGAGTGTTTGGAATCAAAGCAAGCAGCTGGAACATCTGGATGGAGGGGCAACAGTTGAGCAGTTAGCACCAAATGGTAACAGTAACCACAACCAGAGGTGGCAATAGCAACAGCAATGATATTGGGAGAGCCTGTAAGAGAGGCCTCAGTAAGGTGGAACAACAGCTGGGATATTAGCAAGCAGTGGCTGGTTTCATAAACTTCATTGTAGCAATGGCAAGGTCATCTGAGACTACTGGTCAAGGTCTGGTATAAACTGGTTTACAGGGACCCCACACAGAGAGCAATTTGACCAAAGGAACTTACTGGTGGTAGGGAGGCCTAAATGAATGAATGAATTCATCCACTAGAATGAATGCTGTGGGGAATGGGCCTAAATGGATGTATATGTATGAATATGTGGATAATTGGTCACCCTTTTACAGGAATGACAGTTGGGAAGAGGGGACAATTGGGTTGGGCTCCCTGTTGTCAGCTATTGAGAGCAGCTGGTTAATGGGGTACAACTGGATGTAGTGGGATTAGTGGCTTAGGGCTCTCAAAGGTGCTGGGAGTGAGAGCTGAAATACTATGGGGGCTCCCCATGACCTCTGAGTTAGGATGTCCACAACAACAGAGTGAATGGAGGAATAGCTAACCAGGAAAGCCAAGAGATTAGAGTTGGAGAAGAACAAATAGAAAGCTTGTGAAGGATTATTCTATTGACACGGTTAAAGACAGATGGCAAGCTGCTTATGGGGAAGTCATTCCTGGTGTTTGGTACATGCCCTGGTCAGCAGAGCAACAGAAGCCCAAGTTTTCACTTTTTGTTGTTTAATGCCAGGTTAGTTAATAACAAAGCCCCTCGTAAGTGGAATCTTATTAGTGACAAGCAGATTTAGAGAGAGAGGGAGAGAGAAACTGTCAATTAAATTAAAGTTTTGTTACAAATGACATTGTTTATGTTAATTCCAAAATTACACAAATGGATTCAAAATATGCAAATCTATATTTAGTTGATATTTGGATTTAGAAACAGCTCCTTTACCAGGTGGTCCATTAAACTAAAGTTTTACTGTAAATTATTTTGTTGAGTAATGGAACAATTATCCTGCCTGGATATTGTGATAGCTAGCACAAGGAAAAAGAAAGACAAAATTCCCCTATATATCATTAGAAAGATAACTTGCAGAAAATAAGATTCTCTATGACAACAGTATTGTTTTAATTCTTGCTAAATGTATTTTTTTGTCATCTATCACACTCTATTTTGATTTATGTGACAAAGTAATCATGGAATATTGTCCAACATATTCATGCTGTTCTATGTGCAATGCAATAGTCCAATCCACTGATCAAATAAGAAAAGGTTAAGCCATATGGGGATGTCCTTTGAATTAATAAATTTGAATTTATTAATTGATTAATCGCTTGCTACAGTATGCCTACAAAGATCAGAACCATGCAAACCATGGTATTCCTTGTGACACACTTAGAAGTGAAACTTGGACTTTAAAAAAGCAAAATATAAAAAAGTATTTGAAATTGTGTGTTGGAGAAGACTTCATAGAATATTGTGGACAGCCAAGAAAATAAACCAATGGATCCTCAAACACCTTGAATGATCAGGCTCAAAATATCTTACTTCAGACACATTATACAAAGACACAGCTTTCTGAACAAGGCCCTAATGCTGGAAAGGTGCAAGAAAAACAAACCAGATGATGACCAGGAGCAACATGGATTGTCATTATGAGTGCCCCACTGGGAAACTTTAAGGATCAGGTTTGGGATAGATCGCCATGGAGAAAATCTACGTATATGGTTGCTAGAAGTAAAAAAAAAAGACTTGATGGAACATATTATTATAGCGGAGACTAGCCTGTTTACAAAAACATCCTTGTACAACCTGAGCAGCAACTTTCAGATGTGTGGGACTTGAAATTCCTGAGCTAGCATGGCCATTGCTGAGAATTTTGGGAGTTGAAGCCTAGAAGTGGTTCAGGTTTGGTAACAGTGCTCTAAAGACAAAACCACAACTAAGGAATGGGCTGAAATTTGTTGAACAAAACCAGTGGTGGTATTCAGCAGGTTCTGACCAATTCTGGAGAACTGGTAGCAGAAATTTTGAATAGTTCAGAATACCACCTCTGACTGGCCCTGCCCCCATCTATTCTCTGCCTCCTGAGTCCCAGCTGATTTGCTGGTTCTTCTTTTGTTAGTGGGGTAGGGAGAAAGTGGGATTTGCAGTATCCTTCCCCCAGGAGTGGGCAGGGAATGGGGATTTTACAGTATCCTTCCCTTGTCACGCCCACTAAGCCATGCCCACAGAAGCAGTAATAAACATTTTTGATTCCCACCACTGAACAAAGCCAATTTCTCACTAGTTTTAACTTCTCCAAATGCTGTGACTCAATTTTCTCATCAAGGACTACATACAAAAATGTATATTTTTGGAAATTTTGTATGCAGAAATGCAGAGATTCATGAAAATGACTTACAGGAGTTATATATCAAAATACAGTGATTGCAAAATATGAAAAACAGATTATTAAACGTTGCATAATATATTTTATCAGGTTTTTAAATAGATCGATATAATAATATCAAATTGGGACTGAACAAATGGAGAGCAACAAGAAATATTTGAGAGCAAGAATGTTTATGTATTTAGGAAACAACAAGCAAAATGCTTTGTGCACATAAATCAAAACAGTATTGATCTATTCTTGAGAATAGATAAAGTACTTCTACTGATTCAGTAGTTTTATTTCCACAGTGCAAATATTTTGACAAAGAATGGAAGAGTTTGCACTGTGGAAATAAAATTATATTTTCAAGCAATGCACAAGAAGTAGCAAATGGACATCATCCAGATCCAACACAGTATAGGATTTGAAAGTGTTTATTTGTTCATTTGATAATGAAACAAGCTTGAAAATTAAAGTTGGTTTTCAGCCACAAATATCACATTTTCTGTCTACATACATACATACATACATACATATTCTTAAGTTTTCGCGGGTACTTACATGTATGGCATTCAGCTTTGTTCGGGTATTTTCCCATGTCATTGTAGTTGTGCTTTTAAAGTTGTAGCAACATTTCAGTAGAATCTCATCTGCCATCATCAGGCTTCTGTATTGTGTTCATCTGTGAGTCAGACTTTTACAGTGGTTTCAGATTTGAATTTGGGGCAGCCTACTGCTGTGCCAGAATGGTTTTTTCTTCATCCTGATTGGTTGGGAGTCTTGGTCTGTGTTTATTGGTTTTGGAGTTTGCTGTGTTCCGCATCCAGACTAAAAAAAAAAAGAATAAGTACTCACCTGGATGAACACAAAAATGCAGTCAAAAAGCTGGAACACACTTCCTCACTAGTCCAACACATGGAAGCCACAGGTCATAGCATAAACTTCAATGGCACCAAAACCCTAGCCACTATAGAAAACCCCAGCCATAGAATCATCAGAGAAGCCATAGAGATTGAAAAAAGACCTGAAAGCATGAATAGAAGAGATGATTCCACCAGACTGTCAATTATTTGGAAGCCTGCACTTACAAACAAAAAAAATCTCCACACCACTAGCCAGGCAAACACCTGGGCACAAACAGATCCCCGCTGATACCTCCAGCTCAAACACACCCCCACCAGGCACCTAGATGAAACCTAGCTTCCTAACAAATGATAGCCGTCCATTTATCTGGAGCCAAGCTGCACTAAAGGCCTTCAAGAAAGGAACACAATGTTGCCAGTCAATCAAGATACAAAAAGAGCCACAAAACAGACAGAAGATATTAGAAACACCAATCAAGCAGAACACAGCAAACTCCAAGACCAATAAACACAGACCTAGATTCCCAACCAATCAGGATGAAAAAAAAACATTCTGGCACAGCAATAGGCTGCTCCAAATTTAAAACTGAAATAACTATGGGGGCCTGACTCACAGACGAACACTATACAGAAGCCTGATGATGGCAGATGAGATTCTGCCGAAATGTTGCTACAATTTTAAAAGCACAACTACAATGACGTGGGAAAATACCCGAACAAAGCTGAATGCCATACACACACACACACACACACACACACACACACACACACACACATATATATATATATATATATATATATATATATATATATTCTTAAGTTTTCGCGGGTACTTACATGTATGGCATTCAGCTTTGTTCGGGTATTTTCCCACGTCATTATAGTGGTGCTTTTAAAGTTGTAGCAACGTTTCGGCAGAATCTCATCTGCCATCTCTTTGCTCATGTGGCTGGTTATAAAGAGATCCAACAGATAATAATACCAAGAGAAAAATCTTCCAGATGCGCCAAACTATACACCCTCCCAAAAATACACAAAGAAGGCATACCTCTCAGACCCATAGTCAGCTCCAGAGGAGCACCACTACAAAACCTAGCTAAACACTTAGCAAAACAGCTACAGCCCCATGCGGAAACAGCAGCTTCACATGTACAAAACTCATACCACTTCTTGGAAATGATCAAAGATCTACACGTGGAGTAAGAAGATCTGCTTGTAAGTTTCGACATGGTTTCACTATTCACTCAAGTCCCAATAAAAGAAACTCTTGAAATTATCAAAAATAAATACCAACCAGCTAAACACCTCATGGAACTAACAGAACACTGCTTAACCAACACATATTTCATATACAAAGGACAAAGATACAAACAAATTGAAGGAGCCCCTATGGGATCACCACTGTCATCCACCATTGCAAACCTGTTCATGGAAGAATTCAAATCCAGAGCCCTGGCCAATGCCATCCACAAACCCAAACTATGGTTAAGATACATCTATGACACATTCGTGATTTGACTTCATGGAAAAGAAAACCTAAACAATTTCCTAACACACCTAAACAGCACACACCCCAAAATCAAATTCACCATGGAAACAGAAACAAACAAACAACTACCATTCCAAGATGTACCAATCTACAAATAAACAGATGGCACACTAGGACACACTGTATACCAGAAGAAAACACACACCAACCGCTACCTCAACACCCAATCCCACCACCATCCAGCACAGATAAACTCCGTGGCTAAAACACTAATTGCTAGAACCAAACGCCTGACAGACAAGACACACATAAAGACTGAACTATGCACCCTGACTAAAGTACTGACAGCCAACTGCTTCCACAAAAGCAAAATCACCGGCTTGATCCACAAAAATACACTGAGACATAATGGAGACCCAGAAGATGAACAGCCCTATGGAACAGCTGTCCTGCCCTACATAAGAGGTACTACAGACAAAATCAGTAAGATACTACACAAACATCACATCAGGACTGCCTTCAAAACAGACGGAAAAATAGCAGCCATCCTTAGAAACCCCAAAGATAAAATTGACCTGGAAAACCAAGACATATACGAAGTCCCCTGTGCATCATGCCCAGCCACATACATTGGACAGACCAATAGAAGAATAAGTACCCGCCTGGATGAACACAAAAATGCAGTCAAAAAGCTGGAACACACTTCCTCTCTAATCCAACACATGGAAGCCACAGGTCATAGCATCAACTTCAATGGCACCAAAACCCTAGCCACTATAGAAAACCCCAGCCATAGAATCATCAGAGAAGCCATAGAGATTGAAAAAAGACCAGAAAGCATGAATAGAAGAGATGATTCCACCAGACTGTCAATCATTTGGAAGCCTGCACTCACAAACGAAAAAATCTCCACACCACTAGCCAGACAAGCACCTGGGTACAAACAGATCCCCCCTGATACCTCCAGCTCAAACACACCTCAACCAGACACCCAGATGAAACCTAGCTTCCTAACAAATGATAGCCATCCATTTACCCGGAGCCAAGCTGCACTAAAGGCCTCCAATAAAGGAACACAATGTTGCCAGCCAATCAAGATACAAAAAGAGCCACAAAACAGACAGAAGATATTAGAAACACCAATCAAGCAGAACACAGCAAACTCCAAGACCAATAAACACAGACCAAGACTCCCAACCAATCAGGGTGAAGAAAAAACCATTCTGGCACAGCAATAGGCTGCCCCAAATTTAAATCTGAAACCACTATAAAATCCTGACTCACAGACAAACACAATACAGAAGCCTGATGATGGCAGATGAGATTCTGCCGAAACATTGCTACAACTTTAAAAGCACAACTACAATGACGTGGGAAAATACCC
>NW_020769323.1:15083157-15107620 GCF_900518735.1 Pseudonaja textilis
GAAAGCCCAGTTGCCTCCTGAAAAAGCACCTTTGGGACAACCATGACTTGCATGACTGAGAATTTCTACAGCCTTTCCTGGTCTGGATTACCATGAAGGACTGACTTTGTCCGTGAGATACTTTACATTGTGTAAAGTACATTCTGTTAATATTTCATACAGTTCTTGACAATTTTCTTCCATCCTTCCCACTGTTCTTATTCATTTGGCTGTTGTGTGGTTCCCTTTTTTTTTTTTTTACCTTATTATGATCATCTCAAATTTCCACCTAATTCCTCACTGATATATTAAAATAGTGGTTGCCAAATCTGGGCTTTTGCCACAGCATAATTTGTAAATTTGCATTTGTATATGTGAATTTAAAGACATATTAAAGTTGTCCAAAATTCTCAACACTAATGCTGGCTTCCGATTCCCATTATTTATTAAACTCGTATAGAGAAGTTATTTTTTGAATCACTTATCTTATTTTAGAACATCTATTTAGCTAAGTTCAATAACAAATGAAGGGTATGTTTGATATATTGAGAAGCAACAATTTTAACTGATTTTCTGCTAAATACTTGCAAGTTAGGATTGGCTTGATATGTGTATTTGCATATAGCTGTATATGTATTTTTGTATATCATCCTTGGTGACTGATATGAACCACATGCAAGGATAACTGAAGCAGGTTATCAGATAAATTAATCAAACTTTAATCATTTTTCAATTTACTCATGGGGAGATAGTGAGAGCCTAAAGAGAATCTCTGTCAGTTCTGTCACTTGCTATGAAAAATAATAATAAAGAAGTCAATTAGTTCAATCATCTGATGGTTATGGTTGCATTTCATCAAAAGAGATCCCTGCAATATTCATCTTTCTGAATCTCTGTAGAATACAGACTTCTGCATGTATTAATATCCCACTTTCACCCCTGCTTTTAACCCCCCCCCCCTCCCCTTCACCCCTCCTCTCTTGGATTAATACAGAAATGGCAAGCAATAAATAGAAATATGTAAAAATCACTTACTAAGGTCCAACATAGGGATGCACAACTATGGTGTGAAATCCATACACAGGTCCCAGAACATCTAAATGTAGACTGCTAATGTTTTTCAACATAGCAATGCAAAAAAATGTATCATTTTCCTCTTATTTTAAAGCTTCCAACTAGAAAAGGTCACGTCCCCAACAAACAACGGGTACTTGTTGTTTTGTTGACAAATATATAGAAGCAGTGTAGTATAGCCCTCAGAAGTTTGGCAATATTCTACCCTCTTAGTATTTTGTAAAGCTTTGAAGACCTGGCTTTTCACTCAAGCACCAATTTTCCCCCAAGATTGGATAACTGCACACTAGAAGGTTGACTTGGTGCCAGGCCATTGTTGTTTTTAATGTTTTATTCTGTTCATGTTTATAGATTTAATGTGAATCTGACCAGAGTTGGCTAAAGGATGAGTAGCTATATAAACGTTTTTTATCTATTATTAAAAAAGTGTTTTTTACAACAAACATAAGAAATAAAACCTGCTTTCATTTATACAGTGTGTTGGTTGGTACATATGTCTTGTGTACAACATCTATGGTCCTTTTCTCTTAGCTTTACATTCATATTACATTAATTAACTTTCCATATCATACTATATTATTATTACACCATCATTAGACTTTTAATTTCAAATCCATGTTATCCTTTAGAGCAAACTTCACTTCTTAATAATTTTTGTTCATATTTATAAAACATTCAAAAATAATCAGTTACAACACATCATTACTACTATAGTATACTTCAATTTCCTACTTTTCTGTCTAACCATTGGTCAAATAAATCCCATATCTTATAATAATCTTTTTCTTCTTGTTCTCTAATTGCTAATGCTAATCTACTCATGTCTGCACATTCCATTATTTTCTTTATCACATCCTCCTCCCTAGGAATTTTCCCCTTTTTTCCCAATTTTGAGCAAATACAATTCTGGCTGCACTCAAAACATTAATAATCAAATGTGTCAGTTCTTTATTACAGCCTTCGGGAAAGATTCCCAGCAAGAATATCTTATTAAGTCTATATGTTGTTTTGTCATTTTTTCCAGCCATGTGTGCATTTTTGTCCAGTATCTTTGAGCTTCCACACGTGTCCACCACATATGGTAATATGATCCAAGTATCTGATGACATTTACAACACTTCGTCAATTGTCCTTGAACATCTTTGCTGGTCTTGCTGGGGGAAAGTGCCACCTGTAAAACATCTTATACAAGTTTTCTTTATATGCTGTTGACATTGTTAATTTATAATTGCTAGTCCATAATTTTTGCTATTTTTCTAAATCTATCCCGTATCCAAAAGTTTCCCCCATGCAATAATGGTTTCTTTAACTTGTTCTTCTTCCAATTTCACTCCTAGAAAATAGCCATATAATTTTTTAATCATCCTCTCTTCAGTACCTGTTAAAATTTTATCTAATTCAATAAATTCTTTATAGCTATATAAATATTTTAAATAAATAAACAAATAATGCCTTCCATAGGATTAAAAACTTCCCTGTCTAGTTCTAGACATTTTGGTAATCTCTCATCCATGCTCTCACCAATATTAACTTACTGACAGGAGTGGGTGTGGCCATGGTGGGCATGGCTTAGTCAGCCTCCTGCACCACCTTGGGAGTGAAAACAGGCTGCAGGGGGCACATTTTTGCTCTCCCCAGGCTCCAGAGGCTCTCTGGAGGCCAGAAACAGGCTGTTTTCAGCCTTCCTGAACTTTCAGGAGGCCTATTTTTCACCCTCCCAAGCCTCCACATGGGCTCTACACTTACCTGCGATCCAAAACAGGCCATGTGGGGACTTCTGGGAGGGGTGGGGTGGGGTGTGCAGGGCCAGCAAGGTGTGGGATTTGCTGGTTCACAGAACTGGCCATAAAATTAACAACCAGTTTTCCCAAACCAGTATGAACTGATAAAAGCCCACCCCTGCTTACCAGGCTTTTTCAAGTAAGCCAAAATTGCTATCTGATGTAACACAATACCTTCATTCTCTACCATTCTTTTCTTATAATGTGAAATTTCAGCCTTGCAGTCCATTTCATTCATCACTAGGTGTAACTGGCTTTACTAACATATTTTACTCCTGTTAATAACAGCTTTGCAAGGGATCAGGAAGAAAGAGTCCTCATGAGCTGCTCTTTGAACTTCTTTGGGTTTAAGAACATTTTGGGTTTAAGAACATTGGGACATGAACATGGCGGTGCCCAACTAGGAAGGTGAGGCTCTCACTCCTGGAGTATTATCTCCCTATAAAGCCACCACCTGCACCAGAAATCACTTTTAAAGCTGCCGCCTGCACCAGTAAACGTGAGTAAACCAGAGTCCAAAAAACAAGCCCCAAAACACTAGATTCTGAAGCCATGGAGCCCTAATAATGCTGGCGGAGCTCCTGCTAGCTGATCCGGACCCCTCGTCTCCTTCCCCAGAGAAGTGAAGCTCTTTCCATCGAGCCCTATTAACCACACTGGTGGAGCTCTTGAACTGGATCACTTGGAGCCAGTGGAGTGCGAACAACATACCTTCATTTAAATCCCTCAAACAGCTGATAGAAGTATCTTCCACGCCAGACAACATGTTTCCATGAATATCCCCGACACAGTTTCCCCAGAGCCACATTGGACAGCTGGCAGGGAGAAACAAGGAGGGAGGAGAAAGCCCTGAGGCTCTTAGGAGCCGAAAGTCACCCTGGATGGGTGGTAAAGGCAGAGGAATGCTTTGGTGGTCGTGAGGAGAGTCTCCTCGACTGACCCGAAGAAAACCCCTCCATCCAAACTAAAAAGAGAACTGCCAGCATGGCTAAATCAAAGCCAGGAAGGCAGGTGAGACAGAAGTGAAAAAGAAAGGAAAGATCTTGTAACAGCGTGCTTAGTCTTGGTAAGAATCACTCCAATTTCTGCAGTGGAATTTTCCTTGGAAAGTGGGACTCAAAGGAGGAAAATAGCTGCGATTAACGATCTGGAGTGACTGTCAGATTTAGTTTAAAAAAAAGATATTGCAACTAGAAGTAACTTTAAAAGTAAAGGACAGATTGGATTGGTTAACCCAAATTTCTGGACTTTATTTTTACTACTATTCAATGTGAAGAACTTTAGGAAACTATTGGAAAACAATCTTATTCAGAGACATATTGATTGTAGTTAAAGTGTTTTAATTCAGCGAGTTTTGCTCTCTTTCAAAAATCCAGCATGCTTTGAACATCTTGTTACATCCTATTGTTTACAGAGTAATAGCAGCAGCAATCAGAGCAATAAATTCCTCCCACCAAGTAAATCACAGCTAAAAACAATTAACCCTTTCCTTGCAGACTCTCAATACTAGCTCATTACTTTAATCAAACACTGATAAATTCATTACCTCAAAACTTACAACTTTTCTACCTCATCACCTATATCAATGATTAAATAATCAATTTCTATAAAATATTTCATTAATGGTTTAATTGATTTATTGTTTTAATTGATTAGTGTGATTAGAGTGTTTAGTGCAAATAGTGTGATTACTGATTAGTGTAAAAGATCAAGATTCATGTAATTTAATTGATTAGTAAAATCAGTGATTTAGTGAATTTAATTGAACAGTGTGATTAATGATTAGTGTAATTAATTGATTAGCAATTAGTATAATTAATTGATTAGGCTGATTGTTGCTTAGGAAAATTATTTGACTAGAGAGTTTACTGCAATTGATTGATTGGTGTGATATTGGCTATATTGATTACCCAAAATTGTTCCATTAATTAATTTAATCAACGTACCATCTTAACAAACCTACCATGCCAAGAAAAAAAATCCAATGCCAAACCACAACCTAAAAAGAAAGAAATCCCCACCAATGAACCACAAGACTCCTGCACATGCCTTAAATGCAACAAAACTCTAAAGGATAATGAAAACTCCATCAAATGTTCTCTATGTAACAAATATGCTCATCATGACTGCTTGGGATTACCCAAGCAAATGATTCAATACCTAGAATCATCCAATGAGTTTCCATATCTCTGCAAATCATGCAGACCCAAACTGCATCTGTTTGAAAGAGTTGATACCATTGAAACACAAATAACATCCCTTGACATCATAATAGCATCCCTGGACGCCTTAAAAGAAAGATTATCCAACCTTGAAAAAAAAAGACACAATGCAAAAACCTGAACATCCAATTGCTACAAACCACATTTCTACCCAACAACCACAACCCAATCCACAACACAATCCACAAAAAAATATAAGCCAGACAATAATGATATCCTAATCCTCATCAGAGAAGCTGTTGAGCGTGAACGGAAACGTCCAATGCCATCTCATTTGGTCTAGAGGACATCAATGATAATGATGACATCACAACTGTACGAAATATCATCAGTGATTATCAAGCATCAACCATGTCCCCTGATGAAATACTTGACATTTCCCGCATTGGCCTAGAGCTCAAAAACAGAGACAGCTCTGTGGCCCCACGCTTCTGCAGGGTCATTTGCAAAAATGAATCAAGCAAACGTAAATTCATTTACACTATAAATTCACTCGCCAAAACCAACACCAACCACAAGAACCTCCATTGTCGCCCTGACCTAACCATACAGCAACGTGCCCACTCCCGTATACTCCGCACTGAACTCAAAAAACGTCTAGACAATGGAGAGAACTACCATGCTGACTGTATCAAAAGTAAGTCACACAACCCGCAACTCAGATTTAACCTTCAACCACAACCCTACCTCAACCAATCCACCATCACCCAAGACTAGGCACACACGCCCCTAACTATGTCAATTCCAACTACTGCTGGCCTTAAATGCAAGCTACTCAATGCAAGAAGCCTTGCAAAAAAAATACCTGAATTTTTCCTCTTACTAAATATGGCTAAATTCAACATCATATTTGTCTGTGAAACATGGCTCAATGCATCTCTCCCTGATTCCATTACCACTGTAAGAAACTATCATGTTTACCTATCAGATCATGAAATGTGTAGAGGAAGTGGTGTTGCTATCTTCTATAAAACGTCCTTACATCTAAAAAACATCCAAGTTACCCAGGAGCTTGCTCTTCCTGAGACCATCATCTGTGAACTATCCTTAAATATCACATTTCAATTCTTACTATGTTACAGAGCCCCTGATTATGACATCGAACATGTAAACAAGCTAAATACACTACTAACATGGGCAGCATCCTGCCCACATACTTTTATCTTTCTTGGTGACTTCAATCTATCTCATACTGACTGGACCCTAAATGAATGTAGAACTGAACTCATACATGCAACCTTCTACAATGCTGTTACAAATCTGGGACCGGAACAACTAGTAACCAACAACACTAGAGAAAACAACTGCCCCGATCTCATCTTCTGCAATAGTTTGAATTTAATTTATGGAATACAAACTAAAGAACCCTTTTCCAATAGTGACCACAACATGATTGACTTTTGTGTCAACATACATCCACACAAAAATAACCACAATGATGTAATCCCCAATTATAACTTCAAAAAAGGCAACTCTGATCTTATAGACAACTATCTCTCTTCCCTTGATTGGCAATCTCTATTCACTGGATGCAATACTGTTGAAGACCATTACAACATATTTTTACTTGAAGTCAAAGAGTCATCAAACTATATGGACCAACAACAACTCCCAAAACAAAACAAAAAAACAGATTACCCATAACAATAAGGAAACTTCAATCCAAAAAGAGATCACTCTGGTGGAAAAACAAATCTGGTCATGTTTCCAATTTCAAAAGCCGATACAAAAATTTATGCCACCAGATAAAGACTAAATGCACCAGTTATCATATTAAACAAGAGGAAAACCTTCTATGCACCAATTCCACCCGCACTTTTTACAATTTTGTAAACAACAAACTAAATGATTGAAGGTCCATCCCACCTCTGATAGGACCTAATGGTAAAGACTGCAACGATGACACCATTAAAGCCAACATCTTTAACACATTCTTTGGCTCAGTATTTGTAAACAGCAATGGATCATGCCCAATATTTCCTAGCCGAACCACAGAAAACTACAATGATCTAATACATATCAATTCTACAGAAGACAATGTTGAAAAAGCAGTACACAATCTAAAACCATCTCTATCTATTGGACCGGATGGAATATGTGCCTATTTCTTAAAAAAGCTATCCACTGCCGTAGCCGAACCTCTAAGCATAATCTTTGAAAAATCTTTCAGGACCAGCTCCTTGCCTAACCTATGGTCATAAGCCATGGTCATCCCCATCTTCAAAAAGGGAGACCCCAGCCTAATTGAAAATTACAGACCAATCTCCTTATGCTGCATCACCTGTAAAGTCATGAAATCAATTATAAATCAATCCATTATCCTCCACTTAGAAACAAACAACCTATTCTCCATTAAACAATTTGGTTTCAGGAAAAAACTATCCTGTAATCTGCAACGCTTACACTGCAAAAACATATGGACTAAACAGCTCGATCAGGGCAAAGCAATAGACGCAATCTATATAGACTTCTGTAAAGGCTTTGATTCAGTGGTACATGACAAACTACTCCTAAAACTAAAATCTTATGGTATCTCTGGACAACTGCATAACTGGATAGAAGCATTCCTGTCAAACATACAACAAATCGTCAAAATTGGGAGTGTCCTATCAAATTCTGTACCTGTGAATAGTAGTGTCCCCCCAAAGCCCAACTTCTAGGACCAACTCTCTTCATATTCTACATAAATGACCTCTGTGATCATATTAAGAGCAACTGCGTTCTTTTCGCTGATGATGTAAAGTTGTTCAATACCACAGACAATACTGCTACCCTTCAAAAAGATCTTGACTATGTATCAGAATGGTCCCATTGAAGTCGATGCTATGACCTGTGGCTTTCATGTGTTGAACTAATGAGGAAGTGTCTTCCAGCTTTTTTACTGCATTTTTGTGTTCATCTAGGCAGGTACTTATTCTTCTATTGGTCTGTCCAATGTATGTGGCAGGGTATGATGCACAGGGGACTTCATATATGCCTTGGTTTTCCAGGTCAATTTTATCTTTGGGGTTTCTTAGGATGGCTGCTATTTTTCTGTCTGTTTTGAAGGCAGTCTTGATGTGATGCCTGTGTAGTATCTTACTGATTTTGCCTGTAGTACCTCTTATGTAGGGCAGGACAACATATGTAGTACCTCTTATGGTGGGCTTGGGCGTTGAGGTACAGTTGGTGTGTGTTCCATAGGTCTGTTCATCTTCTAGGTCTCCATTCTGTCTCAGTGTGTTTTTGTGGATCAAGCCAGTGATTTTGCTTTTGTGGAAGCCGTTGGCTGTCAGTACTTTAGTCAGGGTGCATAGTTCAGTCTTTATGTGTGTCTTGTCTGCCAGGCATTTGGTTCTAGCAATTAGTGTTTTGGCCATGGAGTTTATCTGTGCTGGGTGGTGGTGGGCTTGGGCGTTGAGGTACGGTTGGTGTGTGTTTTCTTCTGGTATACAGCGTGTCCTAGTGTGCCATCTGTTTTTTTGTAGATTAGTACATCTAGGAATGGTAGTTGTTTGTTTGTTTTTGTTTCCATGGTGAATTTGATTTTGGGGTGTGTGCTGTTTAGGTGTGTTAGGAAATAATTTAGGTTTTCTTTTCCATGGGGCCAAATAACAAATGTGTCATCTATGTATCTTAGCCATAGCTTGGGTTTGTGGGTGACATCGGCTAGGGCTCTGGATTCAAATTCTTCCATGAACAGGTTTGCAACGACAGGTGACAGTGGTGATCCCATAGGGGCTCTTTCAATTTGCTTGTATCTTTGTCCTTTGTATATGAAATATGTGTTGGTTAAGCAGTGTTCTGTTAGTTCCATGAGGTGTTTATATATATGTATGGTATTCAGTTTTGTATATAAATACCTGTGAAAACTTAAGATATATACATACATACATACATACATACATACATACATACATACATTCATATGTATATGTATATATGCAATATATACTACATATTGTTACTATATATGTTGATAGTGGCAAGAATCTTATATGCACAAAGGTGGGAAAATATATTAATTCCCACAATGGAAAAATGGATGGTAAGGGTGATGGATTTGGATTTGAGATTGCAAAGCTGTTTTAATTAGAGAATTTATCTAGGTTCCCCTCCACTTGGAAACCACCTGGATTTTTTTGCTTGAAACTGAACAGCAGCAGCAGCAACAACAACAACAACAACAATAATAAAAGATTAGGATGATTTTTTTGTTGTAGAAATGGCTTGAAATGTGAAATGCAAAGCAAAACGTTTGAAGTTGTAATTCTCTACTGCACTGAAAAACATCAGAAGTGATTACTGTTTTCTTTCTCTCTTTGCCCCATTCTTTTTTCTCACAGTTTTCTAATTCTTATTTCCTTTTATATTTTTTTATCTTACAATTTAATGTTTTTTAAAGGGAATTGACTTGAAGTGAATGGCTAGATAATGTGTCAGCAAGCTTCTTTTCTATAGGGAAAAATTTATATGTGTGTAGGCAGAAAGGTTATAGTCTCTTATCCCTCTTTATCCCTGTATGAAAATTATAATTAACTCTAGAAACTGATTACAAATGAAGGAGTTGAATGCCTTATTGTATGTTCATTATAAAACACACACACAGAGACACACACAGAGACACACCCAAACATAAATGATTTGTACACTGTAGCCCCTTGTTGTTTTTGCCATACAACTGCTCTGTTTATATTTTTTCCTCTTTTTAAAAGTTTCAGACTTTTAAATTTTTAATGATACATTTGACCATCACCCTCCAGGGCAAACACATTCTACTTTCCAAAAGTTCTTATTTCCTCTTTAATTGGTTCTTCTGTGACAATTAAATAACAGTGTTGACACTGATGACATATAAGATTGTTACTGTTTTTAACAGCATCCTTTTTTTTTTCTTTTAAAAATACCTTATTGAATCAAGATCAACATCTTAGTGACTATATATAATTTTCTCACTAACAGTATGAAATGATCTGCTATAACCTTTGTCCGATGGATTTTTTTTGTTCAACTCTCCTGTCTCTCTATATGTTTTGGATTTCCTAATTGTTTTCCAATCCAAGTACTAAGCAGATTCAATTCAGGTCAGCTATTTTCAGATAGCCAATGAATATTTTTTGTTCTCTATCCTTAATTTAATAGTGAGATTTACATCATAATCATTTTTTGTAAACAAGGAAGTCTATGTTAGATCACACTTTTTTTATGCCCCCGTCCTTTGTATTTCAATATTTCTGGAAGAAATAAAACCTTGAATCTAGCTATATTAATCTAGCTATATTCGCTAAGGAAGAGAAAATATTTGTTAGAAATATAAAATTTTGTTATAAGTAGGCAAAAAGCAGAAGGGTAATCCATTCCATTTTGCTAATTCATTTTATTGTGTTGTACCTTATGATTCTTGACTCCTGACATCTTTTCTTTTATGTACACTGAGAACATTTGTATCAAGACAAATTCCTTGTGTGTCCAATCACACTTGGCAAATAAATAATAAATAATACTATTATTATTATTATTATTGCTGGAATTTCAGAAATTGTTTTTTTTAATTTGTTTGAAATCAATTTTTCAAACTTTGAATTATCCCATTTGGGAATAATTGAAATTATCATATTTTGGGTGGTGTTCAACAGATTGGGGAAATAAATATTCCAAACTAATTTTGCTCAAAATCATCTGAGTTTAATCCATCTCCAAGATAACCCTATATATAAAACATCAGGTCTTCCTGTCCAGTGGTTTGACTTTTGGAAACTGCCAAATTACTCTTGAAATGGCATAATCCATAATGAAGTTCACTATGTTCTGACGTTCTCCAAAAATATTCCATTCCTGGACTGGTTGGTCCAGGATTTTGGTACATCTGCAAAATAGACCATATTTACCCTTTTTCATTCTTCTAATATTGTTCAGAATTTGTGATATTGGTTATATCCTTCCTGTGTTAATTACATGGGTAACTATTCCATGGCATAAGCAGGAAATTTGCACAATGCTAATTGGATTTCTTTGTTCAGATCAAGAGTAAGCACTCAACTGATTCATTAAGAATGTGATAAATCAATACAAAAGTGAAATACTTCTTCGGTATTACAAAAAAATTATCCTGAAAAAAATTGAGTTTTGGCTGAGGACTGAGACAGGCTATTGTGATGAGCTAAACAGTGGGATTATTAAAGTCAATGCACCATAGATTTAAATACACAATGAAGTTAATTTGGAATGTTCCAGTTCTTTTCTCTTGAGATTAGCTTTCATATTCTGCATACTATTATGAATATTGATCTGACATCTAATGTCCAGCCAGTAGTCTTTTCCATTTCACATAACAATTTTAAAAGACAGTGAGATAAAATAATTAAAATTGACTTCATTGGTCCTTGAGAGCCTGGAATGTGACAATGTTATGCTGCCATGGTGGTCAGAGGCCATTATGTTAAGTCCCTCAGAGATTCTGTAAAATAACACCATTAATTTTATTTATATTCTAGAAAGGAAGTATTAGAGAACTAATGAGTAGCTTCAAGCTTTGCCATCCCCATCTGCATTAAATAATGCTAAGAACCAAGACTTGCTCTTAATATCTATAGTTATTAAAAGATAAAAACTTGCTCAGTTTGTTTGCTCCAAAATCTCCATATCTATGTGCATATGGCAAAACATGTGGGCAAGTACCATGAATGTCTATATAAATAAAATCAAAATTGGAAAAAAAGAACACACCATATGCATTTTCCTTTTGTGGATTTTTTAAGAAACATGACTAAAATAGAGAGACACAGAAGGGATAAAATGATGAAGAAGGAGAATCATTTCTCCTCCTTCCATAATATTAGGGTACGACCATGACTGAAATCTAAAGCAAAGAATGAGGGGGGATTGGATTTACTCAATTTGAAACCATATTTTGCAGCTTATTGTTTGGCTTGGATGAAAAAGTGGGTATTACTGAGTGAAAGAAGATTCTTGGCATTAGAACAGCATGATCTGAGATTTGGGTGACATAGATATTTCTGATTCAACAAAGTCAAATTAATGTGGAGTTTAAAAATCATTACAAATATGAACAAATTATTGTCATCAATCAAAATCGTTAGATGTACCATACTGAGAATATGGAAAAGATACAAACCTAAGTTGTTCCTGAAACACCTTTGTGGCTCTTTACACGTACATTTTATAGATGAGAAATAATATGCCAACAAAAACAGTTAACATATCACAAGATACTAGAATTCTGCCAAGGGGAATTTATATACTACCAAAACTAGCATTGTCATGACCTTTAACTGGGTGAAACTCTGCATCATAGTTTCAATAATATATAATTTCATCCTTTACAGTTATGATCTAATTGCTATATAACAAGAAAGCCCAGAATTTCATTTAAGTGAATTCCTTGTCCATTAAAAAAAACACGCAGTACTCCAAACCAAGAACTATCAGGACTGGGATATGGGTTGAGAAACAGCATTAAAAAGAATGCTTGGAAGGAACCACTAGCACAAAAAGAAAAAAGAAAAGCATTTTTATAGAGAATGTTGTGATTCTAATATAGATAGATGTCAACTGACATCTTTTTCATTGTTAAGAGATAGTTGGCTCCAGGAGATCCACAAAAGCAGTAATTTAGAAATCTGCCATTCCTATCCCTGAATAGAGATAGGTGACTACATTATATCTCTTTACGTGAAAGTGCAAATTTGCACAAGTGGAAATGCTACAGGAGTGATCAGCACTATTCACTATTGAGATAAAACCACTGATATGTCTGAAACAGAATAAGAATTGCTAAGCCAATTCTTGACTTTAGTTTAGGCAAATAAAGAATTGTAGATCAGTTGCAGTAATCTCAGATCTCAACATCCTTGAGGCAATGCAGCAAGTGAAAGTAATTTCATGTTCATGGTCTCTCATGCAGATACAAGTTATTAGCCAAAGTAATTGCCATCTTCAGGAATTGTTTAATACCATAGAGTCTTGATGAAAGTATACAGCATGATATGCTTGTATATTAATTACATCGATTAAATCATACATTCAAAGGAACATAAACTTGTCTGGTACAATAGGAACTGGCACTTTTACCCTAAGTGTTTTCTTGATTCTTCTATTTGACATCATATTAATTGAATATATATGAAATACTATTCTTTCCTTTTTTTTAATGTAGCATTGTGAGGATGCAAAGACTGTACTATATCATAGTCCCATGAGGGCATCATGCGGAGGGCAAATAATATGCACATGGCAAAAAAAAAAAAAACAGAAAAGGAAGCAAGCAAAAATCCACTTATGACCCTGGAGACAGACAGATAAGAGAATTGTGAGTGTTGCCTTTCCTCTGGTGTGAAAGGAATCAGTGGACGCAATGAAAAGTCATTGGTTATGGTATATCATGTTATCATCAGTATGGAGCTCTCTCTCTCTCTCTCTCTCTCTCTCTCTCTCTCTCTCTCTTTCTCTCTCTGTGTGTGTGTGTGTGTGTGTGTGAAGAACAGTGATGGAGTCTCATTAGTAGTAAGGGATTTAGAAGTACTTGAGCAGCCCACAGTAAGGCCATCCCATAGTATTATCAAATCTAGATTCCAGCTGTAAAGAACAGTTTATGATTTACATTGCTTTATCATTCCTGTGCACTATGGTGGCCTAGTATGAAGATGTCACCTCTCACTGGGAAAGTTGAGAGTTCAATCCTATTTAGAGGCAGGTGTTTCTTTCTCAGGGTGCAAAGAAAAATATATATGCTGTGAACGCTGCATAGGCATCAGAAAGGGCTCCAGCCAGTAAAGGCTGAGCTCCATCTAGTCACCCTGACTCTACCCCCAAATTAAAGGATTACAGAGTCATAAAAAGAAAAAAAAGCTGTATCATTCTATGTATCATTTCTGGGGGGTTATAATTTAACTTTGCTTTAATTGGGGGTCACAATTGGATTCTTTTGGCCAGGAACCCAGTGATCACTATGGTCGTGCATATCAGTAAAAGATACTGTGGTGCATCTTTTATGCCTGATTAAATAAATTAAATAATGCTTTGGATCCTTATTTAAATGATTATTTCCCCCACAATAGCCTGTCATAGTCAGCAATATTGTTAGGTTAAGATTTGGGACAATTTGCCCAGTTTGGTGTGCTGCTGTCATTTTTGTAGGCACAGTTTCTGCTCTTTTCTTCTCTGATCCCTGGGCTAAGTAGCATGATCAGTGGTGAAGGACTTGTCATTCAACACCCAAAAGAACCCCAGTTCAGTACATTGGCTATAGTAGTGCTAAGTTCAGTGGATAATCATCCTAGTAAGACCATGTCTTCAGATTAATCTATTCAAGTACTTTTTTTCAAGTACTGTGATTCTCTCCTTCCTCAGAATTCTGTGGTTAAACTACATAGAAACTTCCTATGATGCAAAAGTGACCTTGATATTTACTATTTACTATTGTTGTTGTTGCCTGTCCACATATATATTCAGTGATAAAGGTTTTACTAGAGTGCCCTAAACTTCTGTATATTCCAATGAAACAATTTACTTGGAGTTTAAATTTAATTTCAATTTGGGTTTCACTTGTCATATTTTCACCTCGTAACTCTAGATGGCATATTCTTTTCCTACAAACAACAAAAAACAGTTCATTAATTTAAGCTAGTTATTGCTCTCTGTGCTCATTCCTATTTGATGCAGTTCTCATTTCCTTTTTATAATCTTTTCTCTTCTCCATGAACTCCACTCTCTTATAAAAGGCCTGTCTAGATGCTAAGATGGCAGGTGCTGAAATTTTGCAAGATTTAACTTCTGTGTGATATTAGGCAAAGGTGACCTCATAACAGAGTAATTGAAACCAGGCTGCTACTACAAGAAGAGGTGAGATAACAGAACACAGGGCTTTAATGTTGTTTGCTTTACCCAATGATTATTACTTTGCTGTACAGAAGTACATCCTCCAGTCTTCATCCCAGAGTATAAAATGCCAAACAACTCCTCCAATTTTGGAAACTGGACCAAACTTTATTAAACATGATCCAGTTGCCATGATTTAACCTTTTTAGATGCTTTTGGACTGGGTGATAGAATCTTCATTTACATCTCATTCAATTGTAGCCTCACAGCCACAGCTTTGTGAAGTAGGTTGGACTGGGACAGATTCTTGGTTTACTCAATGGATCTCAGTGATTAAAGATGACTTGAATATATGTCTGCTGATTTTACTCTAATATTCTAACCAATTGCAATAATATAACAACATTATAGCTGCATCATCCATCCTTACATATTTAAAGTATTTGTCTACTTCTTCCCAATAAAGACACATATCCAAGCAGTTTTTATAAGATCAAAAGGTAAACTATCCATACTTGTATCAATACCTGCTAATTAAAAAACTGAATCATTTCATCTAATATTTTTTACGGGGAAGGTCTAAAAAAAAGAGGGAGGTCTTCAATAGACACCTAAAGATGTAACAGTAGACAATTTGTAAATATCAAAGGGAAGATTATCCTATTACAGAGAAAGCATACTCATGAGAAATCACAAAATGACACACTGAAGCACCCACAGAAACAATCTTAGTGAAGTTTAATATTGTATGCAACATAAAAGAGATCTATTAGGAATTCTGAATCCAAAATTATTTATATAGAGTATATCTTACATATAATCTTATATATCAAAAATAGAACTTACTTTGCTAATTGATAGCTGGCCTATTATCAAGTATAATGTTTCTATTACCATGTGGAACCTGAGAGCAAATCAGTCGGGCCATATAATATATATATTGATGCTATCCAACTTCCAATCTCTACGATCTTAAACCAAGAGTGCTAAGGGTGCATATGTAGTTCCCCACAGGCCCAAGAACCCCCTTAAAATGTGTTGACAAATTGCAAAGCTTAATGATACAAAAGGGAAAAGGTATTATATGCACAGGGAGCAATCAGAACAAAGATAGTTGAAATAAAAGTTGATCAAAAGTTGTTTTTGTCCTAGCTGAAGACCATAGCTGTGCCTTGATCTACCCACTTTTTGATTTGTAGTTTTTGGTATACCACTCAAAGACCAAACTAAATTCTTGGGTCCTAAAATGTGAGATGTTTGAGTTAAATAATGCATGAGGAAAACATTTGTTTAACCAGTCATAGTTAGTCAGATTAAGCACTGGTGGACTAAACACCAAAGTCACAGCTGGATAAGAGGAACTATCTGCTAAAATAAAAAATCTCTCTTCCTTAAAAATAATCAAAAATAGCAAAATGTGAGGCATGGGACTTGTGAGTTTGGGAAATTGTGATTAGCTAGAGAGAGGGGTGTGACATAAGATAAATGATGCATTATAAGGATGTTATTGTCCTTAAAAAAGATCTAGGGATAGGAATAATGTAATTACTTCTTTTAAGCTGGAACACATATTCTATAAATTAGTTTTTGGTTTTAATATCCAAACACAAAAATTAGAATTGGCCCCAAGTGTCCTCTAGCACACAAACATTGGGTGGTAGCTTTCTCTAATGTTTTTTTTTCTGGGAGAAGTGTAAAGATGTCAAGTGTTTTCTCCAGGATAGGATTCTACCTTATTAAGTTTCCACTGGTGAAAAATTCCCACAGGAAGGATTTATCCATGATCTTCCTTTGGGATTTAACTGAAATATGGAAAGCAAAAATTGCTGCTGGCTACAGGAGAGATGATTGTACAATCAAAAATAGGATATTCATTGTTATCCTTTGACTGCATCATCAGTAAATAACTGTAAACACATCAGACTCAATAAATTATAATCTCTTCACATTTCTCTTCTCTTTTGATAAATGTCTAAGCAAAGTTTCTTTCATTAATCTGAATAAGGCCTGAATTTTAAAAATGCTGGAGAATTTATCCGCCTAGCACTGAATGCTTTCCAAGACCTTTCTAGATGGGAAAGTTAGATATAAATAAATATCACAACAATTCAGAGACAAGCCTTATAGCTAAATTCCTTATTGGAAATGCCTTCTCATGCACATACCTGCTTACTGCAATTAGAAATTCAAAAGATTTTCCAAGCCCATAAGTGCTATTCCTATTTTTTCCCTTCAAAAAACACTACAGAGCCTTCTCAATTGTAGGAAAGGATTTTTTTTTCATAATATAAGTCAACTTTAGATACACTATGTTAATATCTGATCTAATACCAACAGTGTTAGAAATGGCTTACTAACAAATCCATACAGAGAGAGTAAAACATAATATGCAGTGTTCTGGAGAACTGTCTTTCTTGCTGATGTGACTATTACAATCAAGAAACTCCAGGAAAGGAAGAGGTGAACTAGTATCTGAGTTAAGAAGTCAAATGAATAGAGGCCTCTTCCAAAATGCCAACCCAAGAAAGAAAGGCTAGTTGGTCTGGTTCTTCTAAGCTAGGAAAGTGAAAATTTAGAAGGAACCTGAGAAGAGATTTTTCAGGATTAACAAGAGCAGCATAAGAAAGAAAGGGCAAAATGAAAAATGCTGGACAATTCTTTAAGTAGCCTAAATGGAGTTGCAGAAGAATTTGTGCATATAGTTTGGCCATGCTATTCACTACCCGACTCACAGGAACAGTGTTCAACTTATTTTCCGATAAGTAGTGTCTGGGACATTGTGGCCATCACTTAGTTTGGATCTACTTTCAAACTCCTGGTGCCACAATCTTGTTTCCAGGATACTTCATTTCTGTGAATAATTTGGCTTCTATATCACAAGATATAAAATACACTGGGATCCAGCACTTTTTTCCTGCAGAATTTCCCTACCCCTAATTTTCCTTCCCTTATATCCCACATGGGTGAAACATAAGCTCTTTTTGTTTGTTTGCTTTCATTTCATTAAATGGCATTTCTAACTGGAATGCTACTGAGTGTCATTCAGCAGATTAAATAGAATGGTAAAAACATTCTATTTGTCTGTCAGCTCATCTGGATAGGATTAGCAGTTAATGATTTTTATCTGATCTTGACATCAAAAGAGACTATTTGTTAGGACATGACAGCATAAAAATATAGACCAGATGATCAAAGTCAGACAAATATATCAGGTACAAATTCGTTGTTGGCAACTATCAGTGAGTAGGGTTATTTTTTGCCATGCTGTAACATGTGCATAATAAAATACATTATAGACATGGAATAAAACAATGTGGAAAAGATATCACCAAAAATGCACATTTTTACAAGTCCCCAAAAAGTATTACTAGCCTATTTTGTGCCTCCTATATAATAACTTGCAGTGAAAAGAAAGATAAAACAATCATTCCATTAAGAATTTCTCTCTACTGCCTTGTGGACAAGTCAAACTCAGAATGGTGTGCTATTGAGTTATTACTCACAGATCAGCTTTAAAACACAACCTCCTCCCCACAAAATGAATGTACTCCATAAATGAAACACCATAAATCTGCCCCAAAGCTAATACTTCCTGTATTGTTTTCTTTTCCTTTTTAAAAAGGTATTGAATCCTTCCACTCTATATCCTGATTTGATTTTTTGGCTCAGTTCCTTAAATTCAGTATTCACTATGTTACACTTAAATTATTTAGAGCTTAAGCAGACCTGAAAGAGCCATCCCAGATATTATTCATATTATTAATGCATATTATACATCTCTATCTAAACCAGAATATCAGCTCCTCTTTTATAGAGTAAAATGAACAATTGCAATTCTTGTTTATGTGGAAGGTTTTGTGGGTATGAAATGTGAATGCAGGGAATGACACTGGATTCATGGAAACCAGCAATATCATTGTGATCTTACATTATCACTTTAGCGGCAAGATAATGTCTGAAAGGAGCCAGTGTATGGTGCTAGACTGCTGTTTCTCTTACCCCCTTTTAAAGTAGCTTTCCCGCAATCTACTTCAATGCTCAAAACAACTTGGGGAAACAAAAGTAATGCTTGAAGTAATTCACATGGAGGGGTAGAAGTTTTTTTTTAAAAAAAATGGTGGAAACATCCAATGAGAACATTAAAATCTTCAATTTATCTGTTCAGTACATTGCTTGATTAGATGTTTGAATAAGCAGGTTAGGCTGTTTCTATCTTATACAATTCAACAGTTGGCAGAATTCCATATTAGATCAACTTCTATTCTAACTAAACTTAAAATATTTATCCAAATATTTGTCAGATTTCCCCCCCTAATAGCTTGGAAAAAATACCTAAAGATCCAAATATAGAAGCATAATATAATACCATTTTTGATTGCAGCTTTTTCACTTTGTTAACTGCATAACAGGTTCACTGACAATTAATCCAGTCCCTCCACAGTTCCAACATTTAATATTTGTTTACTGAATCCTTTTTAACATTCTGAGGTGCTGTACATTCATTCATTATATATGTTCTAAAATATCAACATCCTTCTGAGATATTGAAATGTCAGTTTATGTCTCTCTTCTTCAAAGTCAATCAATTATTTCATTCATATATAACTTTCCAGGTTCATAATAATGTTTAATAATACAATTTTAAATGACTTTCAGGAGGTCTGATCTCTGGCTCCTGCTATTGAATGCCCACTTGGTATGTAATAAGACTTTCCTCATTCATGATTGAATCACTGATGACAGGCCTCACATAGGTGGATCTAGAACAAGGAGTGGGGAAGCCCTTTTGGAGCTATGCCCAACAGGTTTTTAGCTATGTTACCATTTAAGACTCTGGAGAGATGGACATGCTGAGATGGGTATGTGGAAATTGTCATCAAGAATCCCTTATGCCTTCTAACTCCAGTTGAACTTCCCCGAAGACAGACCGCTGACTGTGATCATCCGTGGCTGTGGTCCATGCTTCTTCGTCAGAGAGCCCCGATCATCCAGATCTTGGGCAGAAGCCATCTCGTATGGGTGGTGGAGGAAGGGGAGACTGCCAGCAGGGTAGAGGGGAGTCGCATATCCCCTCCCTGGCTTGGCAAACACTCCCTCCCAAAGACATCTGAAGCAGTGGTGTAAAATGGCCACCCCGAAGGAGAAGAGTCAGCTGGAATAAGATTGTGCAGGAGGAGCAGTGAAAGAGAGGACAGCATAGAAACCAGGAGAATTTTAGCATAAGGTACCCTTATCTTTTAAAATTGTTAAGAAAGTGGATTTAAGCGGCGGACAAAGAAATTAAGAAAGAAAATTTGTGACAGATGAAGTGGCTTTGTACCTAAAAGGAAGAAGCCGGAAGAAGAAACTTGTATTTGAAATAATTAGATATTCAACCCTGACATCAAACAGGTTTATTAAAGCTGGACTGGGCTGTGTCAAGGTGGAAAATAAAATTTGGAAATTAATACTTGGATTTACAGATATTGGAACTTTAAAATTTTGAATGACTGAGAAAAAAATCGGGCAAAAGGAAAAGAATTGATTTTAAATACAGCGAAGAGTGCCATCTAGTGGAGAAGGGAATTGTTTATACATATCCCTTTCTATTTTAAAACTTGGATTTGTTAACTTGATACAAAATAACCGGAATTAGGATACTAAAAAATAGGGACTTGTGAAAGTGAAATTTGAAAATGAAGGGAAACTGTGAAAGCGTTTGGTGTTTTTGAATTACAACTTTAATTAATGGATATTGAAAAGTGGAACCAATCTGGAAATCTTTGGAATAGGAGTCAATAGGAGTAAAACGTTGGAAAAACTTTTATAAACCTTGTTTAAAGATGGCAGGGATGTTACTGGACCTTAAATTGGAACTTAAAAACATGAAAGACATGCTACAAAAAGAAGGCTTTTCTTTTTTTTTTTTTGGTTTTTCATTGCAATTTTTGGAAATGGAGGTTTCAAAATACCAAGAACAACAAGAAGAAGAGAAATAATGCAGGAAGTGGCCATCTTAAATGAATACTTGAATCAATGGAAACTTAAGCAAAGGAGGAATAGAAAGAGAATTAATAATAGGAGGTTCAACACTGTAATTAAAAGGGGGTTTATTCTAAAAACCAAACAAAAGGAAACAGCAGGAAAGGAAACTTCAGTGGGGAGTAATGGAAAAGAAGGGAGATAGAAATTAGACTGATATAAAGAGGGCAAGAATGGAACGGGATTTGGAAAGAAAGGAATATGGTAAGCACATAATAATGAAATGGAATTGTTTAATTAAAAGGCACAGAGACAATGGTTGATTGAGAATTATAAGAAGGGGATTCTGCAAGAGTATAAGGACTAGTTTAAATAAATAAGAAATGATAAGATTGTTTAGAAAATAATGGAATATAGATTATTAAAAGGGGAGATAGGAACTGATATTGTTTTGTTATTGCTGTGATTGTTTGCTTTTTCTTTTTTATGATATGAAATTAAGAGAGACAAGCAAAACAAAGATATTAATAATATTAAATGAATTAATAAGCAATAACATAAGAAATGATAAAATTTGTCTAGAAAATAGTGGAATATAGAATATTAAGATGGAAGGTAGGGACTGATACTGTTTTGCTATTGCAGTGACTGTTTGATTCTTTTTCTTTGTATTATGGAATTAAGAGAGGTAACTAGAATAAAGATAATAATATTAAATGAATTAATAAGTTGTGGCAAACAGAACAGGAGTAATGTTAAAGGGAAAAAAATATTAGTTCACATGAAATGATGGGATTAATTATGTCTGTTTATAATATTCTTAATCGAGATATATATTTTTAGGTAATGAGAAAGGGAACTTGCAGACCCAGGTTTAAAAGAGATATATGTAATGTAGTAGCTACTAGAAAGTAAGTATTGTGGTTTTTTCTTCTTTTTTAAAGTGCTAACTCAATGTTAAATTATGGGAATCTTAGGTGGGTTGGCACCTTGAAATTGGCAATAATAGGGGTGTTGCATTGTTGTTGTTATTTTTATATATATATTGGAAATGTGTGAATTTTTGGAATGATGAATTAAATATAGATGAGTAAATTGCAGACCTGACAGAATAAGAAGATAAAATATAATGAATATAAAGATATATAATGATGTATTAAGGATTTAAAGAAATAGATTAAGCAACGTATTGGAGAACTTATAAAATAAGATGGGAAAAGCTTGACTAAATTAAAAAAAATATATAAAGTAAGATCAAGATAAGTTATTAAATGTGAAAGATGAATAGGAAATGAAAGTCAAGTTTGTAATGAAAATGTGTTAACCTGGAATCATGCTGTTAACTGAAAAAAGATTTTTTTTCTTTCTTTAATATGTGAATATTGAATAAAACTTTTGCAAAAAAATATATATAGAATCCCTTATGCCTTCCAGGGACACCACACTAATGGTCAACAGATGTAAGACTCTGTTCATTAAGTTCATTTAAGTTGGGCTCTAGAGAATGGTTGAGAATATTGCTGTAATATCAGCCTCAATGCTGCATAGCCACCTCCCTGCCTGAGTCCCTTTACTTCATTTCTGGACTGGCAGTGAAGTTTTCTAGATTCATGGTTCTGGAAGTCTTCCTTCCTTCTGTTCTGTTCCTTAGGGAACCTTCTTTGTGGGACGGTATCAGTTTCCATCTGCAAACTTTGAACTCTGCCCTTTGACAGACACTTCAACTTTGTGCTGCCAGAGTGTACATTAAAGGGGAACCTTGGAAAATAATAGTAATCAAAAGCATTTTCTTAAATTAAGGGAAATGAATTCTAATCTGAAATCATTTCAGAAAGAGCAATAATGTGGTGAGGATATGTCAGACTTTAGACCACTGTATGCAATAACTTTTGACAGAGCATAATAGCCACTCTGATCTTGGTCCCCAAATAGTATATCTTAGCGCTTGATTAAGTTGTTCACATTTTCAAAAGAAAAGCCACAATTGCCTGGAGATTTTATAGCACATTGTCAGTAAGCACATGCTTCCTTTTTATATGAACCCCAGTGCTTTGTCTTAAAATCCAGGTTAGCAACAGGTAAAAATGAGCGGAAAGAAAATAAGTAGCACAAAAACACTGAACAGCATCGTTGATGTCAGAGAAGCAGCATCCGGGGGCAGGTGAAGAGGGGGAATTGGAAGGAGAAACCAATCATCCTATTAAGATAACAAAGTGAATATTAAACGTAGCTACATCTGCAGTTAGAATTCCATGGTTTTTTTTTAACTTCTAGATAAAATATTTCATTCTCTTTGGTGTTGGGTAAATAGATAGACACAATATTGTAGTCCAGTCGGAGAATTGAACAGTGTACAGCAGTATTTTTTGACATTGCAGCCCTACTGCTGGTATCCCAGTGCTTATTCTCAGTCCTTCCTTGCCATCTGATCCATAGGAGTGCTGCGTTTAAAGTGAGCTTGTCCTTTATTTCAGGCATTAGCAATAAAATGGAGATTTTAATATCCTCTTATTTCTGTCTCTGAACAGAATCCTAGTCGGATCAGTTGAACACTTCCATCAGTTGAACACTTACTGGTGTGAGAGTTTTATTGTATAATCATGCATTCTGAAAGTCCCATGACATCTTAAAGCAGAGACTGGGATTATTTTTTGTGGTACTGCACCACACTTTTTCATTTAATACCCCCCCTCAAGCCACTATGGTAGTAGTAGGAATGAGGTAGTAATGCAGAGATGTCACCAAAGCAGATGGGCCCTAAATCTTCAGCCATTTATTTCTTGTTTTGTAGCTGTGGATGAGGACAGAGGCATAGAATGATCCTGGTATATCTATTTAACTGCTTATATTAACACATGCAAAGGGTGGGGGGACTACTATGTAGTGGTTACTTACACAATTTTGGCAGCAAATCCTTGAGGGGGAGAGAGAGGTATAGGTTAATGTGTATAAAAACAGGTTTCCTGATTGTATTTATGACTTGTATGCTTTGGTGAATGCATCCTTGCTTTATGATTTCATGGATAGTAAACAGTAGTCAAAAATGATAAAATAAGATAATTGTTCAGTGTTCTACAAACAAGCATATTATGAATATCTCTCTGGTCACTCTCCGCTGTTGTCTAGCAAAATATCCAGATCTCATAAAATTCACACTAATTTCTAGCTGCAATAGACTACATATTACATTTACTTTTACAATTAAACAAATAAAACAAGTGTTTATTTTCTGTCTTTTCTAAATCTGCATTTCTTTTCAGTTTCTATTCTAACAGCTTTTGCAACCCTTTTATTAATACTCATTTTAGTATATGTTTCAGGGGGTTCTATTAGCTACTACTGTAGTGATATTAATTACTTTCACAAAATTCATATAATAGTCAGGGGCCTGACTATTTGGTAATATTTAAAGAACAATAACAAAGCTGTATTCATTACAATTTTCTACTTTTTTAAAAAAAAGTCTGCCACAAAGGAAAAATTCATCTACTTTGCTCACCATATCTGATTAAATCCAAGGAAGCAGACATGAAAAACATTATGCAGACCTAGAATAGAATAGAATAGAATAGAATAGAATAGAATAGAATAGAATAGAATAGAATAGAATAGAATAGAATAGAATAGAAT
>NW_020769323.1:15113084-15160758 GCF_900518735.1 Pseudonaja textilis
AAGGAAGGAAGGAAGGAAGGAAGGAAGGAAGGAAGGAAGGAAGGAAGGAAGGAAGGAAGGAACTACTGAGTCAATACTGCTATAGCCAACATGAGCTACTGACTCAATGCTCTTATTATAGTGCCAAAAATGAGTAGCTTAACTACAGAGCAAAAATATGAAACAGATGCTACAAGTAAAAAGCGGTAAAATTTAATTACTCAAGGCAGACACTGAGGGGAAAGTTGATATGTTTATGAGTAGTAGATTAATTTAATCTTTCGGTGTTTGAAACTGCATTATTTAGGTTTTGTCAGTTGGAAGTAATACCTTTGTACATTTCAACAGTCGGGTAAGTAATAATAATACACTTCCACACTTTATAATTTAGTTATGCATACAAATAAGTGTTTATTTCAGAGAGCTATAAAAATGATGTGAAATCCCCTGCTTTGCTCAAACCTGATGTTCCATTTTTTTGATAGCCATTTAATTTCCCTCAGAAATTGAGGAAAGGAGGAATTACCAGTTAACTCAATGTTTGGAATAAGACATTACTTATAGAGATGAAATTAATTCTTCTAAAGAACAATGCAGATTTAAATAACGTACATGTCAGAGTACAAAATGTGCACTCTAAAATAAGGTACCTCTCTGAGATATACATTTTGTAACTGATTGGAAGTAAATCTAAGAATACCAATTCTTCTAATAGGAATTATTCTAACTGAACAGAGGTTATTTACCTTTTCTAGTATTTATGAATTAAAGATAATGTTGTTACCATCTAATACAGTTTGTTGACGTTTACTCCATTACGTAAAACCTAGTTGATAATGTACCTTTAAATGGCATCACATGGGTAGAAAGTTCCAATAAATAATTGCAGGAAAACTGTAGAGTTTCAGAAAGGATAGAAATATCCAGAGAAATAAAAGACAGCTATAGGTAGTCCTCAACTTACAACCACAATTGAGCCCCAAATTTATGTTGCTAAGTGAGAAATTTGTTAAGTGAGTTTTGTCCCATTTTACAACTTTACTTGGCACATTTGTTAAAAGAATCACTGCAGTTGTTAAAACTATTAACACGGTTTCCTCACTGAGTTTGCTTGTCAGAAGGTTGCAAAAGGGGATCATGTGGCTCTCAGAGACCACAATCGTCATAAATGTGAGGCAGTTGTCAAGCATCCAAATGTAAATCACTTGACCACAGGGGTGCTGCAATGGTCATAAGGTTGAAAAATGGTCATAAGTCCCTTTTTTCAGTGTCATTGTCACTTTGAAAGGTCACAAAACAAACTATTGTAAATTGAGGACTACCCGTGTAGGAAAGAAATATTTTAAATGGCTAGGACTAGAAATAACAAGAATAGGTTGCTGCAACCTAAATTTTGCTTCAATATATATATTAGGAAAATTTTCTGAAAGTAAGATATGTGGAACTCTGGACATTCACAGAGAGAGTGAAGATGCTGGCCATAGCTGCACAACTGATGACTATGTGATGCACACACACAAAAAGAAACTGTGCTATTATGGGCTACTCTGATTTCTTGGAGTCAAAAGCTAAGAAGCTTTGATCCATTAAGGTTGTCAGCCTCAGAACAGAAGATGACTGGCATTCAGATGCTTGAGGCTTGCTCAGCATGAAATTACAAGGAACAGGTGCAGACACTTACATCTCACATATTTTAGACCACTTGTCAATCATCAACTCTGCATTGGGGCCAATTTATTAATGGCGGGTGTATATTTCTGTGTCTTTGCTTTTTTTCTCCGCCTCTTGGCTCTTTGAACTGGACCAGATAATTAACTCCTTGTATGTATAACTCTTAGATTGTTATGGGTGATGTTTGTGTCTTGAACCTGTGAATCTTGCTTTCTTATACAGGCAATATGACTTTCAGCACATTGCAGAGGATTAAACAATTGGATTAAATTAGCCTTATAATTCCTTCTAGTTTATGTTTCCATGACCTATGCAGTTTTTACAACAAATCTCTCATATAATGCTATTCTTTGGCTACAGTCTACTGGTAAGCATATTTTCAGGCCCCCAATCCCATTGTTGCACTTGCAGGAATGCTTATTGACCATGTCATGGAAATTTGATGCTCAAATGGTTCCCCTTACCACCAACCCTAAATCCTTATATTACATTTTTGAATTACTTTTAGTACTAAAATTTGTGTTTGTATCTAGAACATGCTGATTGGGGAATAAACCCTTTTGAAACTGTGCACTCATACCTGAGCAAATATATTTAAGTCCATGTAAGTTATTTAAGTGCATATTTAAGTGCCTTTATAGGTATCTTTATTCCCTCAAAGGATGCAGCTGTTGTTTTCCTTTGAAATAAAGCATCAGTGACCAAAATGTTTTACATTGCTGGAAAGATGATGATTTAAAGATTAGGAAGGAGATCATGTTTAAAAAAATTATTGCAAGTTTGAGTTTATGAAAGACAAAAAGACTCTGAGATTCTAATATTGACAGTGCCCCCTTTTTAAAGTGTTGCTTATCTTCTTTACATAAACAAATGTAATATAGCATGAATGGATTACTATACCTTAATTTGGGAGCTTATATTTCATTTGAAAATTGAAAGTGGGCTGATTATTCATTACATTCATCTGTTCAGTCAAATCAAACTTCCTTCCTTCCTTCCTTCCTTCCTTCCTTCCTTCCTTCCTTCCTTTGTCCCTCCCTCCTTTCCTTTCTTCCTTCCATCTTTCCTTCCTTCCCTCTCTCCCTCTTTCCCTGTGTTTATTTATTTTGTAAATAAAGTAAAACCTACCATCATCTGGAAACATGGTTGAAAAAATGATTGAATGCTTAGAACATCATCCAGCTTAGGACACCCTATATTTGTATATTTGTATAAAATTTGTGCAAATGTGAAAGATAAACTGTTACATAAGGAAGGCAGTTTTAATGTTTGCCACTGAGTCGGTTTCTCTGCAGTTAAAGAGCAGATTAGCTTTTGATCCTTTATGAATGAAACAACCTTGACTGTAATGATTTTGTAAATCTTCTCTCCGGATATTCTTCTGGAGACTGCAGGTTATTTAGGCTGGAACAAATAGAATATATTGATGACAAGACAACTTGGTTCATTTTATGATCATCTTGGGGAATTAGTGCCAAAAACCTAAGTTGGCAGGCTTTTTCACCTTGTCTTGTTGAAACTTGCTGTTCATGGCAGGGATTCAGATATTAAATACAGGCATCAAATAAGCTGCGTTCCATTTTAAAATGCTAAGAGTAGGATGTTGTTTTCACTTTGTCACATCAACAGTTATATAGCTTAACTGCAGCCTAACATTCAGAATTTTTCAACCATAAAACACACCTAATGACAAGTAATCTCTTTGCTGGCAGTGCTCATAAAGTTCCACATTCTTCTGTGTTTTCTTCTTTAAAAATTTCACCAACACATATCTGCTTTTGTTACGGGTTTAAGTTTCAATCCTTAAACCATTTATGCTGGAAGAGATCTGTTTGATTATCTCAAAGGATTATGGAATACATAGATCACATGAGCTAGAAAGGGTGTTATAGGCAGGGTCATCTAGTCCACTGGTGGGCCATGAGAAAATTTTGGTGGGCCACAGAGAAATCTCACCCTCACAAAGCAATTAATTCAGGCTGTGCAGAAACACAAGGCTGCACAGCCCACATGTCCCGTGGGAACCCTCCCCGCCCACTCACTCTTTACCCAGTAAACTTGCCTGCTTAATTGCTATTTTTCCTTTTTCCGACCATCATCTGTTCTGCTGTGCTGGGAGATTTAGATTAGCTAGGAAGCAGGAAATGGTTGGATTTCTTGCTTTCTAGCTAGTCTTTAGATCTTTGGCTCAGTAGAGCCGAACCTCCCTTAGGACTGAAGGGTTGCTTGCAAGCAAATTTAGTGTAGACTCATGGCAAGCAAATTTGAGAAACTGAGCTAGCCAATGGCAGATCGATAGATCACTGAATGATTCTGTGAGCAACTCAATCTGCCTGCTTTGCCTGATTTTGGGTAAAAGTTGCTCTTTTTTAATAAAAAAAATCAATATTTACATGCATGGTGTATTGTGAGTTAATTTTATGAGTTTGCTTACAAGCAAATTTTATGTGACAGACTGAGCTAGCCAATGGCAGATAGATAGATCTCTGAATGAATCTGTGATTCTGTGAGCAACTCAATCTGCCTGCCTACTTTATCTGATTTTGGGTAAAAATTGCTCTCTATTTTAAATAAAAAAATCAATATTTATATAAATATTTATAATATTTACATGAAAGCCATGCCCAGCCAGTCACATGATCACCAAGCCACACCCACAAATTAGGCCATGCCCACAGAACTGGTTAGTGGTTCCTGGGATCTAAAATTATGAGTTTGGTGGTCCCTGAGGTCCAAAAGGTTGGCGACCCCTGATCTAGTCCAACCCACTGTGTAATGTAAATCACTTAATTATCCCTGACTCATGGTAACCCCAATCCCTTTTACAAATTGTGAGAAGTTTTCTATCAAAATATATTTTATTCATAATGTTGCTATCTTTCCTTAAAACATTAACTGAATGAACTGAGAATCAGCATATCCACTAGATAATTCACAGTCAAGGGGAAATTAAGTTAATCAAATAAAAATAGCAAATGGTGGAAAACCTTTTATTCAAACTTCCTGAAATCCCCAAATAAATTACCCAGACCTAATCCACATATCAAAGGATAAGGTCTGTAAACACAAATGCAGTTAATTAAATTAGGTTTCCCAGTGGAACTGCATATTCACAAGAATAAACATCATAGATGGCATAACTACACACATGCCCTTCAAGTGTCACTCTAGAATCAGCACACTTCCACATCTAAGAGAAGCTCCCCTATTTAACTATGTCACTGTACCCCATTTCTCTGCAGCTGCGTCTAAAAGCAAAGTCCTTGCTTTTAGGAATAAATATGTCTTCTTTCCTCACATCTGAGTGGATCTCATTTTTGTTTATTCATGTGCAACCATGGCTCGAGTTGGAACCCCAGATTACTCCTTAAAAAAAAAAAAAAAACCCTTCATTGGTAAGGATTCCACTGTAGACTATTCCAGTGTGTAGCAGCTCTTATCATTTTTTTCCCCTAAGAGGCAACCTGGAAGCCCTTTCTTTTCATATGAATATATCAGTTTTTGTCATGTTCTTTGTTTCAACAGAAAACAGTCCCCTTCCTTGTGGTAGTCCTTTTTTATTTTTGTATCATACCATATCTTTGTTCAGTCTGCTTCTTTGTAAGGGAAGCATGCCCCAACTCTCTTAATGAATTAATTATTTCTTAAATTTCAAAGCTACCCAACTGCTGGGTAATAATATTCCTTCATATTATTCCTTCATTTTCAGATTCTTCAACTTTCTAACTGTTTCACCCCGAACATCAAGTTCTCCATGTTTCTTTTAAAATACAATGACCACAACTTAACCCAGTATTTCATATGTGATCTAACCAATGCAAAATACAGTGGAATTATTTCCACCATGATATGGATGCAAATGCTTCTCATAATGCAGCTCAAGATTGCATTGGAATTTTGTGTTCTGCATCACACTGAATATTCACGATCAGTTGGTATTTACCTAGGAGCCCTAAATCCTTGTGTCACATATTGGTCTGAAACCTGTTTCAACAGTTTTATAAATTTAACTTTTCCTACCTAGATCCAGAATTTTATACCCGAATGTAAGATTGGTTAAGCTCTGTGTCAAATTCTTATTTTCTCACATACAAGAAAGAGATAAGAGATAAAGAAAAATAATAATCTTGGAGATAAAGAAAAATATTAAGAAGAAAGATAACATTTCCTTTACACATGGATCAGCATTGCACACATACACAAAGGGATGGAATTTGTTTTGTTCTTGCCATCATGTCCCCGTCCCCCCCCCCCCCCCCCCCCAAAAAAAAATAGAATAAATACTCCTGTGTCCACTTCTACAGGAATTTAGCTTAACATGAGGAACAGACTCAGAGGAGTGCTTATCTTAATCTTGCTATCAAATCAAAATTTTATTATGATCATAAATCAGAAAAAAATTAAAGAATCAATTATACAGCAAAATTAAAATTATGTCAGCTGATGTCGCATCTGATGTCTACTGCCCAGCAATAAGTGGCAACTCTGCTTGTTATATATTGGATAGTTGCTTAATAATAAAGTACTAATTTACAATAGTATAGAAATTTTCTGTGTGGTCTAGAAATTGTTAGGCAACTAGTGCTATATGGTACTTTCAGAGATCACTAGAGTAATTGCAATAAAAAAGGACATGCTTGACTGTTTCTATTTTTCAAAAAAAATCCACACGACCATAGTTTTTCATGTATAGATACTTTATTATATCTGCTGTTAGAAAAGGGCAGAAGATAATACATTATGTCTGCTATAAAGAATGTCTTTCCTTAGGCTGGCTAACATGCTTAAATAATTCAAAGATTTTGATGAGTGCTCTGGACCTCTAAGTTAATTTATGTTTGTTATTTTATATCTTCCAGACTTTGATGTATGCTTATTTTGGCTTGATCATATCCATCAGAGGCAAAATGTTCCTTAAATAAGCCAATGGTGGCCAAGTCTATGGTTTTTTTTATTGTCAAGTCCTACGGAAAAGGATAATCATTCATTAAAGGTTAAGGTTCTAGGCCTACACAAAAAACAGAAGTTTCCACTATTAGGTTAAAACTACCTTCCAAGCTAAAGTTTGTTTTGGGCATTTCTACTTCATGTCTGAAAGTTGTTTCAGAAGTGTTTTTTGGGAAGAAAATATTGTGCTCAGAAATTTCATTTGTATAACTTTGTGGGATTAAAATTAAACCTTTAGAAAATATATCAGAATCTAAGGAAAATATGAAAAGCTAGAAGTAAAAAAGATTCATTCATTCAAATTGAGAGAGAGAGAGAGAGAGAGAGAGAGAGAGAACAAAAAAATCAGAAAATAAAATACAAGCTGAATAGTCAAGATCTCGTTGAGAATCCAAACTCTGTCAAAGACCTTAGAGTACAAATCTCTAATGATCTAAGTGCCAGAGCCCACTGTAAGTACATCGCCAAAAAGGCATTAAGAGTTGTTAACCTATTCCTACGTAGCTTTTTCTCTGGTAATATCACACTACTAACTAAAGCATACAAAACATTTGCTAGACCTATACTTGAATACAGCTCATCAGTCTGGAAACCACATCATGTATCTGATATTAACATAGTTGAGAAAGTCCAGAAATATTTCACAAGAAGAGTTCTCTGTTCTTCTACCAATTGCAGAATACCTTATGCCACCAGACTTGAAACTCTAGACCTAGAAAATCTAGAACTACGCCACCTTCGGTCTGATCTAAGTATAATATATAAAATCATACATTGCAATATTCTACCTGCAAATGAATACTTCAGCTTCAACCATAACAATACAAGAGCATACAATAGATACAAACTCAATGTTAACTGCACCAAACTTGATTGCAAGAAATACGACTGCAGCAACAGAGTGGTCAATGTTTGGAATATTCTACCTGACTCTGTGGTTTCTTTCCCAAACCCCCAAAACTTTAACCTTAAACTGTCTACTATTGACCTCACCGCTTTCCTAAGAGGCCTGTAGGGGGTGTGCATAAGCACACCAATCGTGCCTACCATCCCTGTCCTATTGTTTCTTTTTATTTTTCTTATACTTATCCATCTCATGTATTCATGTATCTTATAAATGATTGACAAATCAAATAAATAAATAAAAAAAAATACTTCAGGGCAATGTGAAGATTGAGACTCTGTTGTATTGGAGGTGGAAGTGGAAATTAGTTGGTTTATATCAAGCCACTAATTAATTCATTTTTGCTTTTTTGTCTTTTTAAACAGTTTCATTTGTGAAATAAATACATCCAGCTAACATTGTAAATTAAGAATTTGAAACTAGCTATGCCCACCATGACATCTATTTGTTGAATATGCAAACTTCACCTGTCTGGCAGACTTTTTGTGAGATGATCTATATCATCATTTCAAAAGTTCACATATGCCTGAACTAGCATCTGAAATACTGTCTATGTGGGATGTTTTTCCCACCTGTATGTAAATATGTAAAACATATTGATTTCCTCTTGAAATTATCTGACTGTACATTTTCTAATTTAGCTTTAAAACATTGATTTCCTCTTGAAGGAAGTGAAAAAATGCATAATGTGATGCCATCAAGATGCAAAACATGTTTCCCCATATATTAGAGAGCAGAAAGAAAGGATGCTTTTAATGCTAGTCCCATGTATTTGTAACATCTGATAACATTCTTTTTGACATTTTATTTTCTGGTTAGAAATGTACTGCAGTTTGATCTGTTAATAGTCTTTGATTATGCTGATACATTGCCAGAAAGTAGACAAAAATCATATTTTACTCTTCAATACACTGTTTAACAGCTCAACCGTTTTGTGATATTAAATTAAAAATACAGAATGCAGTTCTGTACAAAATAGCTTTCCATGCATTTTGGTCTTCATTTACTGACACAGAACATACAAAAGCAATTAAATTAAATTAGTTTTCTTGATAATAAGTGAAACTGGAATTATTGTGTGCTGTAAATTGTGGAAATATTTTTCAATGTTCAATGGCAATGGCACTTAGACTTATATACTGCTTTAAAGTGCTTTGCAGTCCTTTCTAAGCAGTTAGAGTCAGCAATTGAGTCCTCATTTTGCCCTCCTCGGAAGGATGGAAGGCTAAGTCAACCTTGAGCCTGGTGAGATTTGAATGGCCAAATTGCAGTGAGACGGCAGTCAGCAGAAGTAGAGGAATTGCACTCTAATCACTGCATATGAAGCATGTGTGTTTGTGCACATGCCTTCAAGATAGTTTTTGATTCCTGTCAACTGCCTGGGCTAATTCCTTAAGTTTTCTTGACAGTTTTTTTTTTAATGGTTGCCATTATTTTATTCCTAGAGGTAAAAAAGTATGACTAGACAATTACCCATCTGGATTTGTGCTTAAGGCAGGACTCAACATCTCTTGGTTTCTAACCTGATGCCTTACATCAAACTGGCTTTACATTAAATTTGTTTTATAAGATAAATAATAACATTCCCCATATCCTTCCTATAAGGGAAGAGGGTTTAGTACAATAAATGAGACAAATTTATAATACTGACGACGACAATGTGCTATTTAGAAGTTTGTGGACATGTTGAAAAGCAGCAAGTCTCAAGAGGATATTTGCCAATGAATTATAAGAACTTTGTATCCTAGATAGATAGATGATAGACAGACAGACAATTATTATTAGTATACTGCATTGTTACATTAGACAAGAGCCTACAATGCTATTGCAGAGTAGTAGTTTGGCTACCTGTATACCAGCTCTATTGCAGGACACTTCCCAAGGTGCATCACAGAAGGGCAAGCTAGTTTCATACCTGTTTGTGAAGACCAGTCTGATAGGACAATCAATGGGATGGTGTGTGAATGAGTTACTCTGGGGATAGATTTCTCTCTTTTCTTCCCATCATGGCAATTCATTTAAGAGATTTGGAGCAGGGTGAGAAAATTGCTGTGCTGCCCTAATTTATTTATCCATTACATTTACATTCCAGCTTTAGGTCAGTAATGAAAAACTTCAATCAAAGCATGGATCAATGTATTACTGCAGCTACATATAGAAATAAAACACTATAAAACAAATATGTATGTAGATATCTGTATGCTTAGGAGCATTTGTATGTAAATGAATATCTCTGGATGCATGTGTGCTTAAACATGCAGTGATTATTTTTTCGAATAAAATAAAATGAATAGATTTATTTATTACAATTTAAATAGAAAGAAAAATATTAAAATTTTCAGCCACACTGGAAAATGTATGCTACATATACAGCCACAAAACTGAGCAGTCCTGGCTGATATAATTGATTATTATGATCAGATAATGAGGGACAGTTATAAGTCATTCTGGGAATCTGATCAGAATGAGATAAATGAAAATCATTCAGGATTCCCAGTAAAGGGAGCTATGTGATTCAAAGTCTCTACTGAGCCATTCCCAAAAAGTCATCTGTATTAATGTAAGGGAACTTTTTGTAGGGATCCACAAGAACAGAAGAGGACAATCTGTCCAACCTGGCAAAATAAAGCTTCAGAAACTATTCAGAATAGTAATGGAAAACTTCAGAACAGTAATGGAAAAAAGAACAAAAACTGGCACATACCAATTTGAAAAATTCCCACAAGCTGTATGATAATGGACCAGGTTTAGATTGATTTGAAAATCAATAACCCAGATATACTACTTTAGTACCCTTCTGGCTTTCAAGGCCTAATGCATAAAGGCTCTCCAGTGATTGCCCTAGGGAATGGAGCTTTCCAATGCTTTTTTTAAAAATGAAGTTGACTTAAAATGGTCTTGAAGAACCAATGATCACTAATCTATGAGATAGAAAATTAACTTTAAGCAGAAGTTTAAAAGATAATTGCAAACTAGCATTATGGAGACCAAACCAATCTGTACATGTTTAGCTACATTCTAAATGCATCTTGGATCTGACAAAATAGCTCTAAGAAACCTAGGCTACATTATTTCAAGGATGTCAAGCTTTGTAAAAGTACAGATTTGGGCACAGTAGAGAAATGAAAATGTGGCCTTGGCTACAGAGACCTTGCAAACCACAGGGATCTTTTGAATGAAAACAAAAAAATTCAAATTAACTGAAGCGCTATAATAAGTAACATAGCTAGGATGGGGAAAATGTTCTGTTGAGGCCTGGAACAACAAGTTATTCATAGGTACGCACCTGCTTAATAGAATTCTCATTAAATTGCCATAGATGTTATGGTAATTTCATGCAAATACTAGAAATTTAGCTTTCTGATGATTTACAAAAAGTTTTTTAAGGCAAAAAACCCCAATAACCTCAGTGTTCTTTTTCTAACCTGGAAGCAAACATGGTTACAAGATCACCAGCATGCAAAAATGCTGGAATTATTCATCTCCTAATACAGGAGGGTGATTATTAGGAATTGAGAGGTGGAATAATTGAATAATATTCACACTGAAAAGTAAGGGAACTAAAAGCACCCTTGCCTCGTCCCTCCTGTATGGGAAAACTCTAGAAAGATGCCCCTGAGGGGACAAACTAACTCTCAAAGAGGTGTTAGAGCAGAAAGACTGGATTTAGAAGGGGCAGGCTCTTGTTTACTGAGGGACTTCTCCAGGGAACTGAATGTTCAGAGAATGTGACTGAAGTAGCACAAATTGAGTCTGCTAATAATTTTAAATAGAGACATTTTACATACAGCTTGTTTATTGTATTACACAGGCTAATGCAGGGGTGTAAAACTCATAGCCTGAGGGCTGAATATGTCCTGTGCTGGCTCCGCCCCTGCCTGGTTTAGTAATGGATCTATAGTTAGGAGAATCATATTTGTTTCCTTTACTTTTATACAAAAAGATACTGATGGCTTGGTTCCAGACTGACAGAAAGCATACTAATTTGTTAATATGCATAAATAAAGTATCCAGCTCTAAAGGCAATTAAATCTGTTTCCTCTTTTAATAATTTTGGAGGTGGGGTTAAAAACCTTCTCATGATGCTTTTCAGGTCTTAACTGTAAAATAAAATCCTTAATCTCAAAAAGTAGACACAGACACAGAAAGCAGTCGGCAAGATCACTTTAAGAGTAAACCACTACTGGATTATTGCAAATATATTTTTAAATTATTGTTCCAGATATCTGACAAATTAACAGCTGTTAACCTATTACCAAAATATTTTCTTTAAGATGGCCATATTGAATTTAGAATTGATCCTGTGGCCATAAAATATTTAGAATCTGTTTTTGGTAGCAAGCTGTCAATTAATTAAGTAATCTTTCTGGACAAGAAGATTAACCAATTTATCAATAGGTATCTGCAGGTCAAAGTCAAGAATAACATGAAAAGGAGAGGGCAGAGCTGGCGTCGCGACAATAGGGCATGTGATCTTGGAGGTCTGAGATCGCTGCTGATATCTTTGCTCCTGGACGGTCCTATCAGATCTAAACCGTCCCAAAGAGATGGTGAAAGTGAAGAGTGCATACTGTTGATCCCAGGGATATCACAAACTCCCTGGTAGATCCAGGAAAAGCTCTTCTTGCCAGTGGCAAAGAGGCAGCCATTAAACCTGCTGAAGTTGGGACAGCTCCGAAATCAAAGAGAACAGAAAGAGAGAGTGTGCCAGTTTGGTGAGAACTTTTTGTTTATTCTAAGATCTGAAAGGACACCCTAAGGCAGTGGTCCCCAACCTTTTTTGTACCAGGGACCAGTTTCATGCAGAAACACTTTTTCAAGGACCGGGTAGGGACGTGAAGGTTCCAATAACAGTAAATAAATAAGCGATGAACCTGTAACTTACCCTTTCCAAAAAAACTGGAGAGTAAACTCTGTTTCTGGCTCATTTTGTGAGGGCTAGCTTGCATTGCTGATGCAGGATAAATATGCACCAAAGAGTCAACCACGGAAGTTAGGAGAGGGCAGAAGTGGTTGTCTTTCAAAATAAGACACCCGGAAGCAAAAACATATTTTTATATATATTTTAATCACAATTATTCATTCTTTGCGGCCCGGTACAAAATGATCCACGGACCGGTCCCGGTCCAGGGCCTGGTGGTTGGGGACCCCTGCCCTAAGGAAAAGACAGAATCTGTAAAAGTTTTGACAGAAGTGATTAAGTGGTGATTTTAAACAGGAATGTCAAAGTAATGTTTTTTTTCTCATTGCTGGATTTTCTATACATGATCTTATGTTTTGAAACTGGACTGGTTTTTTCTTTTCCATCTATTTTTTTTCTCCTTTTTGATTTTGTAATATTTTAGGCTAGAGGCTCCCTTTTAGTTATTTCTTTTTTAAAATGTCTTTTTCTTTTTTATTAATTCTTATTATATTTTGCTTGGAAAAGGAGGGGGAAAGTGAAAGCAAAGAAACTTTGTAACACTGCCAACTAGAGGCTTGGAAATATTCTATTTCCCCTGTGACCAGACAAAGCTGAGAAAGAAAGAACTGAGACTTTTTTTCAAGGACATTGCTATTTGATAAGCTAGAGGGAAGAGCATGGGAGAGTATTATTGCAGGTGCTCTTCTGGGTTTCTATCAACAGTTGGAGTCTGGTGTTGAAACCTAGGGGGAAAAATGGTGATAAGTTTTTGGAGAAAAGAGTTATAATAAGAGCCTTGGATAATTAAACAAAGTGCTGTGTGCTTTTTTTACTTTTTCTAAGTTGTGCTATCCCTCCTCACCAGCTTTATTTTATTTCATTTCATTTCATTTTTCTTTTTTCTTTTGCAATAGCTATTTAGATCTTTGGCTTTGTTGGAGCTTGTCTTTGTTTTTTTTTTTCTTTGGAAGTCCAATCTCTACGCTTGCTTTTTATTTTAAAGGGAAAGCTTTAGTATTAATGTTTCCTTTTTTTTTTTTTTAAGGGAATAGCCTTTTTTTTTCTCCTTTCCTGGTATTTTTGTTTTTTCATCTACCTTTCTGGTTTATTTTTATGCACTCTTTTCTATTTGAGACCTCTCAATTGGATTAAGGTGTTGAAGAACCTAAAGATTTTTCCTTTTCCTTTTTTTTTCTTTCTTTCTTTTTTTCAAGCCTTTTTCTTCATCTAACTACTGATTGGATTAAGGTATACAAGAACCTGAAGAAATTTTATCCTCCCCCCCTTTTTTTCTTTTTTTTATCATGACTATTTGGCTTCTTTTTTCTACTATTTTTATTTCGAACTACAATTGCTTATTTCACAATTGGATTAAGGTTTAGAAGAACCTGAAGATTTTGAATTGCTTAAAATGAGTTGGAAACTTACAGCTCCAGGTTCTTCAACTTCTACTTGTTCCTCTCCACCATCTGGAGGACAACGTTCAATACAGACAATGTTAAAGCAAGAAAAAGAACAAGAAACAGTGACTCTGCAGATGATTATGCAAGGAATTCAAAATATTCAAGCAAGATCAGACAATATTGAAAAAAGAATAGAGAACATTGAACAAAGAACAGAGAACATTGAACAAAGAACAGAGAACATTGAACAAAGAACAGGGAAAACCCATCGGTTGAAAAAGTGGAGAACATCCAACAAATGATGTTGAAGTATGAGAGATTCCAAAAAATTGAAGAAGATAAACAAAGAGACAAGAAGATTGGAGATATTGATAATAGATTAACAGTGGTTGAACAAGATAAAAGTGGTATGTTGAGATGGGAGATGGATAGATCAGAATTCTATCTTAGATTCCAAAATGTAGAGGAAGAAAAAGGACAAAACTTAGCTGAGATAATGATAGAAATACCGGCTGAAGCTTTGGAAATAACTTAAGAGAAGATGATGGATGGAATAGATGAGGTTTATCGAGTTTTCACAAGGTATGCCATGAGAAATAGCTTACCAAGAGAAGTTCACATTAGATTTATAAAGAAAGCCATTAAAACGCAAATATTGCAAGTGTCAAAAGAGAAAACACTGAAATATAAAGACAAGGAGATTGTGGTCTTGAAACAAGTACCCAGAAGAGTGAGAGAGATGAGAAGAGAATACCGACTCCTGACTAAAATGCTACTTTAAAAAGAGGTGAATTATAGATGGCTGATTCCAGAAGGTTTAATGTTCACATGGCAAGAACAGAGGCATAGAATTGACTCAACTGAGAAAGCAGAATTATTTTATACAGAATTTTTTGGAGGGAAAGAGGAAGAAGCAGAAAAAGAAATCTCACTAATTGAATTTCAAGAGGACTGCCAAATGGGGATTGAAACAGAAGAAGGTTCAGTAGGTGGAAAGGTGGAAGCCGAAGAACAACGTGAACTAAGATGTACGAGAGCTGCTAAACCTAACTACAAAATATAACAATGGAAGAGGAAAAACTGATGACAATTAATATAAATGGACTTAACTCAGCTGTTAAAAGAAGGAAAACCTTTCATAAATGAGAGAAATTAAAATTTGATATAATTTGTCTACAAGAAGTACATATTAAAAAACAATATGAACAATTGTTGATACAGCCAAAACTAGGGAAAATATTTACTTCCTTGACACAATGTAAGAAAAGAGGAGTGGTTTTATATATTAAAGAGACCACCCCAGCAAAATTGATTTATACTGATGATGATGGAAGAATACTAATGGTGGAAATAATGGACAATAATACAAAAACACTCCTGATTGCAATCTATGCCCCGAATGACAAACAAGAAGAATTCTACAAAAAACTACATATGAAAATAATCGAACTGGACTATGCTAATATAGTTATGATGGGAGATTTTAATGGAATTGTAGACAATAAATTGGACTATACAGCACAGAAAACAATAAAGCAGAACAGAAAGACTCTCCCTAAATCTTTTTTTTTTTTATGGTAGATGAAATAAACTTAAAAGATACATGGAGAGAAAGAAATGCTAAAACTAAACAATACACCTTCTATTCAAATAGACACTTATCATGGTCCAGAATAGATATGATATGGATGTCAACAGAATTAATAACTAATATTCAAGAAATAAATATTGAAACAAGTACTTGGGCAGATCACAATCCAATGACAATTAAATGGAAAGGACAAAAAAGAAGATCTAGATGGACGTTAAATAATACTATTTTAAAGGAAAAAGACTTCACACAGTGGATGGAGAAAGAATTGCCTTTTTTCTTTAGAGAAAACAAAAAAGAAGATACATCAATTCAGAATGTATGGGATACAATGAAGGCATATGTTAGAGGCTTGATAATAGACTATACAAGGAAAAGAAATACTATGAAAAGATTAGCCTCTAAGGCCTTAGAGGATGAGTATAAAAGATTTGAAAAAGAGCTACAGAAAATGCCACAGAAAAAGGACATCAAGCTAAAAATGGATATAGTTAAACATAAAATGGGTCAAATAGAAAAAGAAGAATTAGCACAGAAAATTAGAGATGCTAAACAGAACTACTTTGAAGATGCAAACAAACCAGGTAGATGGTTAGCATACAAATTGAGAAAGGAGAAAGAATCAAGGAAAATATTGCAATTAATAGATGACCAAGGCCAAGTTTGCTATGGTAGTAAAGAGAAGAAGGAAATCATTCGAGACTTCTATGGGAAACTATATATGCAAGAGAATATTGATGAGGAAAGAATTAAACAGTACTTACAGAATGCTAATTTACCTCAGATACCTAAAGAGTTTGAAACAATGTTAGAAAGCAATATAACGATGATGGAGTTAACTGAAGCACTCAAGAACCGAAATAATGGAAAGGCACCAGGCCCAGATGGACTTCCAGCAGAATTTTACAAAACATTACAAGAATCATTGAACCTTCCATTGCTAGAAGTTATGAATGAAGTTATGTTAAAGAAGAGCATACCTAAATCATGGTCAGAAGCTTATATTACACTTATTCCAAAAGAGGAGGCCGATCCATTACAAATTAAGAACTATAGACCTATTTCTCTACTAAATGCAGATTATAAAATCTTTGCTTCAATACTGCCAGAAAGACTTAAAAAATACCTAAATAATTTTATTCATCCTGATCAAAATGGATTTCTGCCAAAGAGACAAATTAAAGATAATATGAGAGTAATCTTGGACACCTTGGAATACTATGAGGCACATCCTAAAAAACAAATGGCTCTGATATTTCTAGATGCACAGAAGGCATTTGATAATGTGAATTGGCGAGTCATGTTATTACTGTTGGAACAGATGGGTTTTGCTAGAAAATTTATTCAAGCAGTAGAAGCTATATACTATAAGCAAACGGCAAAGGTAATGATAGAGGGAGAACTGACAGACACTATCAAAATAAGAAAAGGAACAAGACAAGGGTGCCCACTATCACCTTTGTTGTTTATGTTAACTTTGGAAGTGCTAAACAGAAATATTAGAGATGAAAAGAATATAAAAGGAATGAAAATCAAAAAGGAAGAATTTAAGCTGCAAGCATTTGCAAACGATCTGGTTTTCATCTTAGAAGACCCTCTAGAAACAGCACCAAAATTGATAGAAAAGATAGAGATATATGGAAAGGTGGCTGGTTTGAAAATAAATAAAGATAAGACAAAGATCTTGACAAAGAATATGCTATTAAGACAAAAGGAAGAACTGGCAGATCTATTGAAAATTCGGGTCATGAATATGATCAAGTACTTGGGGATATATTTGACAGCAAGATGTAGTACATTAAAAGAGAATAATTATATCAAACTTAAACAGCAGATAGTGCTAGATCTGGAGAAATGGGAAAATTTACAACTGTCACTAATAGGGAGAATTTCAACAATCAAGATGAATATATTACCCACAATTTTATATTTGTTTCAAACAATTCCAATTAAGCTTGGAAAAGATTACTTTGAAGATTTAAATACAATTGTGTTGAAATATATATGGCAAGGTAAGAAAGCGAGAATAAAGTTAAAACTTTTACAAGATGCTAGAATTAGAGAAGGATTTGGTTTGCCTAATTGGGAGTTGTATTATCAAGCTACAAATCTGATGTGGGTTAAGGAATGGATAACACTAAGAAATACTAGATTGTTGACATTAGAAGGACATGATTTTTTGTTGGGGTGGCATGCTTTTTTGTGGTATAAAGGAACTAAAACACAGGGGTATTTTAGAAGACATTATATATGGGAGTCTCTGTGGTTAAACTGGGAGAAGATTAAAAGACAATGTTATTTGAAAATTCCTGTCTGGCTATCGATTATTGAAGCATTTTCTTATAATATACAAGAAGGAACAAACAGTTAGATATGGTGAAATATTGGTGAACTCAAATTTATACAAAAACTAGAGGAACAAGGTATAAAGATGAATTGGTTTTCATATGCGCAAATACATTTAGGGTATGATAAAGATTCTAAAACAGAAGGTTTCTATGATAAATTGACTGATTTAGATAAGATTTTGACAGGTACTGATGAAAAGGTGATTAAAAAAATTGTATGGATATTTATTAGAAATTAAATTAGAAGACGAACAAGTTAAAGAAACTATGATTGCTTGGGGGAAGAATTTTGGATATGGGATTGATTTAGAGAAATGGCAAAAATTGTGGTCTCAAAATTATAAAATGACAATGTCAACAGCATATAAAGAAAATTTGTATAAGATGTTTTACAGGTGGCATTTTCCCCCGACAAGAATAGCAAGAATGTTCAAGAATAAATCTGAAAAATGTTGGAAATGTCATCAGATACCTGGCTCATATTACCATATGTGGTGGACTTGTGCAGATGCTAAAAAATAGTGGACTAAAATCCACATGTGCTTGGAAAAAATGACGAAAAAACATATAGACTTGAAACCAGAGATATTTTTATTGGGAATTTTACCTGAAATATATAGTAAAGACTTGATATATCTTACTGTAAATGTATTAACAGTGGCTAGGATTGTATTTGCCAAAAACTGGAAAAATGAGAAAACACCATAACAGGAGGAAATTATTAATAAAATATTGGAATGTGCTGAAATGAGTAGATTGACATTTGAAATAAGAGAACAAGAGGATAAAATTTTTTATAAAATTTGGGATCTATTCTATCAATGGTTAGACAATAAAATACAGTAATGAAATATGTAAAATTTTAGAAAATAATAAAGATGTAAAGATGTACCTCTTTCTTATTATATCTACAAAATTATTTTAGGATAGATTTGGGATGATAATATGAACCATTATAAAACAAACTAAGTAAATTATGATTATCTTGTAAAACATGAATGAATAAAAGTATAGTCAAATGATTGATTAATAATAATACTAAGGTATTTAATTTTTGATTGAAATTACATTTTTGATTGAAATTACACTGATTATATGCAGTGTAATTGTAATTGAAGACTATGAAATGGAAGCACACAACAATTTGTAAACCAACTGGCACACTGTATGTATACATATGGAAGATGATTTTATGTTTTTATGTTTTGTTTGTTTATGTTTGTTTTCAAAAACCAATAATTGTTTTTTAAAAAAGAATAACATGAAAAGGATTAAGCAAAATCTCCTTTACTAAGGATCTAGCACACTAATCAAGAAATGTTTATTTAGGGGACTTCTGGTTTGAGATTCTTCAGTGCCGGACTGAAATCTACGATCGTGAGCAGTTTTGATCCATGCTTGCCACCGGAACGTCCCGAGCCAGCTGGATTTGGGGCTAAGTCATCCTGTAGAGGTGGTGAAGAGAGGGGAGACTGCCAGCAGGGTCGAGTAGAGCCACATCTCTCCTCCTCAGCTGGCCATTACTCCCTTTCTTGAAGGCGGCTGCAGTGGTGGTCAGAAATGGCCTCCTCAAAGAAGAACTTGACCGGAAAAGAATGTGCAGGAGGAAGATAAGAAGATAAAGTTTTGGTTGACCGGGTTGAACTGAAAAAGCAACAACGCAAGGTAACTGGAATTTGAACTATGAAAAATAACATTGTTTCTGGACTTCTGGTTTGCAAGATTTCGGCGGCAGCAGGGATTCGTGATACTGCACGATCCCTGCTGCGCTCACTGCCGGGGTTCCCCCGATCTGCTTGGATCTGGGGGATATAGCTGCCCTGCAGGGGCAGCTGAAAACAGGGGGGATCCAGACAGGGGTTTGGGGGTGTCGCAGACCCCCTCCCCAGCCGGCAAAACCCCCTTTTCCCAAGGCAGAGGAGCGGCGGTCTGTAATGGACGCCACGAAGAAACCGACAGCCGGACAAGATTGTGCTGGAGGGAGAAAGTTGGAAGAGTTGTGAAAGTTGTTTTTGACCAGGACAGAGCAAAGCAGAGAGAAAGTACCCTGGATTTTTGAAAAGTTGCTAAAAATACATTGTTTCCAGAGAGAGTTGCAAGCAGCGAATGGAACCCTAAAAGGGAAAGTTTTTTCTTTCTTTTTTAACTCTCCTTCCTAACGTGACAGCAGATGGAACTATAAAAGAAATCAGAAAACCTGCAATGGAGGTATTTAACTGCTAAAGGGTTATGGATTTCTGAACATTTAAAAAAAAAAGGAACCTTTTTTGTTGTGAGTGGGAAGGAAGAGGAAAAAAAATTGGAGCAGAATTTGAAAGTAAGGAGAAGATTGCCTAGAACTTTAAAGAGTTATTAAATATTAATAAGACTTTTAAAGATATATCCTAAATGGAACTTTGTGATTAAACTTTAACCCCAGAAAGAGAAAGTGAAGAAGGAGAAAGTATTTAAAAAGTATTTAAAAGAAACAGCTTGTTTGGATTGTTTGGTGACTTTGGAATTTTTGAGAATTACCTCTGATTAAAGCTCTTGGGTGGTTGTTTGTTTGGAAACTTTTTCTCTTTATAATGGCATCACTTATGGATGGATTGAAACTTGTATATCAAAAATATGAAAAAGAAAAGCAAGAAGGGAAGGATGCTTTGGGCACTCTTTTTCAATTTTTAGAAATGGTGGTTTGTACATATGTAAAGCTGAATGCGCAAAAGGATGACTGGGACAAAGAAGAAGCCATCTTCGATGAACAAGTGACTTTGGCTGGGGAAGGAAAGGAGAAAAAGAAAAAGGAAAAGAAGACTTTAAGACTTGGAAAAATAACCAAAAAAGAGAAGAATAAGATGAAAAGGGGACACTATGTTGGAAAACAACAGAAAGGAGGAAAGCAGAATAAAAGGTAGGTGGAGAGACAAGGGGGTAAAGAGGACGAGGAGAAGAATAAGCAAGGGAGGAAGGAAGGGATGAGAAGTCTCAATGGTGGGGAGCAAGATGTAAAGAAACAAAAGTTTTTTAGAGATAATGGGTAAAATTTACTGAGAAAGGGATTCTGGAAAGGTACACAAGATTGTATTATTGTATTTTTACATTTGTACTTAGAAATGATTATAGAAAATTGGAAATAATATGCAATTTAAAATGTGATGATATACTTAGTATCACTTAGTGAAATTTTTGTCAAGAAAAGGGGAACACTATAATGAAACAATGATTCAAGATATGTGATATGGAGGGGAAATAATCATGGAAAGCATAAGTGTTCCCATAAAGGTATGGTATTTAACTGAAATGGGTAAAATGTTTAAGTTTGTTAATATTAATGATTAGACTATGTTGTCCTAGTGGAATTTTTTTTTTTTTAAATGAGAGACTTGGAGTAGGAGAAGGGGGAACAGCCTAATGAAATAATGATTTAAAATATGTGATGTGGGGGGGATAATCTTGGAAAGTAGGTGCTCCCATAAAAGTATGTGATTTAATTGAAAAGTAATGTGCTAAGTGTTTAAGATATAAATGAACATTAATATTAATGAATAGATTTGTATTGGTATTGATAATATTGTATAATTTTAGAATGTACCAAACAGAATCCCAATGTAAGCTATGTATTCTATATTAAATATTATTAATGTAGGGGAAAGAGATAAAGGCGTCACACTCCAATTAGTGTACAGGAGAAGTCTTCTTTAAAGAAGAAAGATAAATGGAAAGCTGGAAGTAGAACAGACAAAGAATAATATTATGATTCGAACTGAGATGAGATAAACAAATAAAATAAAATTGAGAAAATTTAAAAGAGAGGAGAAGCTATATAAAAAATTGAAAATGTTATTAAGATATGGAATGGTATATAAAACGAATATGAATTTGATTTTGTGTCTGTATTAAGAGTTTCAACCCGGGACTAAGCAACCTTCAGAAAAGAGGTTTTTTATGTTTCTATGTCTTGTGTGTTTGTATGTTTTTAAAAATTAATAAAATTTGTTAAAAAAAATAATAACATTGTTTCCAAAGAAGATTTTGAAGCAGTGAGGGATAGATGGAAGGGAAAGGATTTGCCTTTTTTTCCCCTTCCTTATATTGACAGCTAAGAGATTTAAGTAAGAAATTGACAAAAATCCACTTTGACATTAATAGGCATTTAAGCTGAAAATAAAATGTCAAAGGGATAATAAAGACTTTTGGATTCTTAAAAACCTTTAAAAGAAGGAAAGGAGAGAAAAGGAAAGAATAAAAGGGCAAGATGTGGAAAAATGGAGGAGACTGCCTGAAACTAAAAGGAACTTACAGTGAAACTTTAACAAGATTCCTAAAAGATGTATTCTAACTGAAACTTGGTAACAAAATAATAGAACCCCAGGAAGAGAAAGTGGAAAAAAGAAGCAAGAAGAAACAGTTTTGGATTATTCGGATTACTTGGTGATTTTTGGATTTTTGGCTATTGGACTTAAATGATTAAAATCAATCGGTGGTTGTTTAAAAGTGTTTAAAATGGCATCACTTTTGGAAGAACTGAAAATGGAACTTAAAAAACATAAAGAAGATGCACAAGAAGGATGAGGTTCTTTTGGCTTTGTATTTCAATTTTTAGAAATGGATATCTGGAACTATGAAAAACAACAAGAAATGCTTGTAGAACAAGAAGGTCAGGACAAAGAAGAAGCCATCTTTAATGATCAAGTAATTTTATGTGGGGGAAAAAAAGGAAAGGGGGGAAAGAGAGTGAAAAGTTTAAGATTTGAAAAAACAACCAAAAAAAAAGAATAGTTTAAAAAATAATTACAATATTAGGAAGCAACAGAAGAGAGGATTACAGAAGAGAGAATTAGAAGTAGAGAGACAAGGAGGCAAAAAGGGGAGGGAGAAGAAGAGGGGGGAGAAAGAAAGGAAAAGAAGTTATAAAAGCCAGAAACAAGATATAGAGAAACAGGAAAAATGTATAAGGATCAGAAGTATAAGCCTATTTAGAGATAATGGGTGAAAATGTAATTGAAAAAGGGATTCTGCAAGGGTACATAAAATATAGTGTTATATTAGAAATAGAAATAATTTTAGATAATATGAAACAAAGTATGATTAAAATGATAGATAAAATACTTATTGTAAAGCAATGGAATGTTTATTAATAAATAAATGAAATAAAGAGAATGACAGAATGAATTAGGAAAGGATGGGAACATTTTAATTATTATTAATGATTTATAAAAATATAATTGAAGAGAAATATGGAAGAAATGTTTATTTAAATATTTTTGGCAACCTATGTTTGTTACTTCCCTTCAAAAGAACCTTCAAGTGGTTCTTTAAAAAAAAATCTAACACATTTTTTTTCTCTCATTCCCTAGCAAAATGCTCTGCCAAAATGAAATCTTTTACAACATCATATTGTTTAGGCAAAGAAAGTGCTATGAGGAATATGCTAATGTCAAACCTTGAAGTATTTATAGCTCCCCCCAAATGTATATATTTGCATATAAATGTAATTTGATTTTACACAAGCTGAATATTTGTGGAAACAAATTTGCATAACAGCCACTGAAACAAAATGCAGCTTTCAACTGCTAAGTTTTTCTGAACTCAAATAAAGGTGAGTTTAGACATCTATGGTTATGCAAACAAGGAATTATGAGGAAATATACGGGTACATTAAGTTTTCTTCCAAAAAATCTATTTAGCCATGTTTTGCACAACCTGTACCTTCTGCATTTTTATTTTTTAGTAGAACATTAATACTGTATTTAGTAAAACGCTAAGGAATGGTTGTATTGTTTGGTAGTGTAGAAAGTTAGCACCCACCTTTCTCCTAGAATAATGAAATACTATAGAAAATATTAAAAATGCAGAATATTATACCTTCCTGGACGAGAAAAGGAGAAACATGCTCTTGGAAAGCAGCCCCTACCTTTGTTAATAGCCCCAGAAAGGCTGAGCCATCTTATCTACAAGACAAAAGACATCTTATTTACAACATAAAAAGACCTTCAGCTCCAGGGTGATAGAAATTACCCAAAGTTCCTTCATTACATCACCCAGCAAGATTCAACCAAGCCTGGGACTCAAGACAACCTATAAAGTTATCCCTGCATGGCCCCATAGGAGTCTGACAACCATTCAGGATACATTTCTTGCAACAGGAACAGGAAGCAAGTTCAAAGCCCAACAGAGAGAATAAATCTCTTTCCATTTCTCACACATGTGGTCTTTTTTTTTTTTTTTTTTGGCCCAGGACCTCAAAACCATGTGGTCCTGTCTACCGTTAAACAATCCTTCCAAGCAGTCTCCACGTTTCCAGTGTCTTTCTTCCCACTTGGAACTGAACCCAGATGGACATTTCTTCCAACAGTAGAACATTTTTTTATGTTATAGAGCTGGGAAAACTAAATTATTTTTGAAACAATGAATATATTTGTCTTAAGATCCTTTTTATAGCATTAAATACTGTCTTTTTAATTGATCCCAAGTCATTAGAAATAAATTACCCATTAATACTAAATACCAAACAAAAAAAGGATCCTTTCAAGAATAGTTTTAATGAAGTAGATTCTTTAAAACAAACAAAGTATTGGATTATATACCCTTTGGAAATTGTAGTTCCAGCTGATTACAGTTTTATCAAGAGAAGATATTGCTTGCAATTAACAATCAACTGACCAGCTTTCATTAGCTGAATTAGTTTCAGATTTTATTTATTTATTTGTTTGTTTGCTTGTTTATTTTTTTTTTGTGAATTGCTTACAAGATAATAGGTATAAGTAAAACATAGTTATGAATACATGGATACATATAAGAAAAATTAAAAAATATAAAAGAAACAATAGGACAGGGATGGTAGGCACGTTGGTGCGCTTATGCACACCCCCTACAGACCTCTTAGGAAAGGAGTGAGGTCAATAGTAAACAGTCTAAGGTTAAAGTTTTTGAGGTTTGGGGAAGAAATCACAGAGTCAGGTAGAGTATTCCAGACATTGACCACTCTGTTGCTGAAGTCATATTTCCTGCAATCAAGTTTGGTGCGATTAACCTTGAGTTTGTATCTATTGTTTGCTCTTGTGTTGTTATGGTTGAAGCTGAAGTATTCATTGACAGGTAGGACATTGCAATGTATGATTTTATATACTATACTTAGATCGGACCGAAGGCAGCATAGTTCTAGGTTTTCTAGGTCTAGAATTTCGAGTCTGGTGGCATAAGGTATTCTGCAAGTAGAGGAGTGGAGAACTCTTCTCGTGAAATATTTTTGAACTTTCTCAACTGTGTTAATATCAGATACATAATGTGGGTTCCAGACTGATTAGCTGCATTTGAGTATTGGTCTAGCAAATGTTTTATATGCTCTAGTTCTTAGTGTAATATTACCAGAAAAAAAGCTAGGTAAGATTAGGTTAACAACTCTTAAAGCCTTTTTGGCTATGTAGTTACAGTGGGCTCTAGCACTTAGATCATTAGAGATGAGTATTCCTAGGTCCTTTACAGAGCATGGATCATCAACAGGGTCTTGACTGTATTTTATTTTCTGAATTTTTTTGCCAATATGTAGAACAGAGCATTTATTTGTTCAGATTTGAAGTTGCCATTTGTTTGACCATAGTCAAGGTCTTTTTGAAGGGTAGCAGTATTATCTGCGATGTTGACCAGCTTTACATCATCAGTGAAGAGAATGCAGTTGCTCTTAATATGAACACAGAGGTCATTTATGTAGAGTATGAAGAGAGTTGGTCCTAGAACACTGTCTTGGGGGACACCACTGTTGACAGGTATAGAATTTGACAGGATGCTCCCAATTTTGACCATTTGTTGTCTGTTTGACAGGAATGCTTCTATCCAGTTATGCAGGTGTCCAGAGATACCGTAAGGCAACCATCAGCTAAAATATGTTGGGGGTCCAAATCCAATGGTATTGATTCTTTGGCACCTTAAGAGAAAAGACTGTTTGGGGGAGGGAGGTTTACTTTGTTTATTTCCCTTTCTAAGAGATCAAATATCATTTTCTTCTACTATTCTTCCTATACACATATGTGCAGAGCATATACCCTTTGATTACCCTTGGTACTCTTGGTAGGATATAAGTAAGCTAGATGCTAGTTTTTGCCTATTTCTATTTCTATAAAGTGTTTCTTGTAAAGAATATATTCCTTGTAAAGAATGCTCATTCTTTTGTAGTGATAAAATCTGTTTCACTAATTATCGTTTCAGTCAGCTTCCTACTCTCAGGAACACTCACAAAACACTTCAGCCTTCAACAGAACCTATATGTTTAACTCAGCAACTAAGCTGTAATCAACACATCTGTCTTAAAATGTTACAACAAACACTCACAATCTTCACCATCTGGTGCCATCCAAAGTATTGGATTTTATTCCTCAAAATTTCAGCCAGCTAAGACAGTCCCTGATTGGTAGGTAGCAGAGAGTAGACGAGGCAAAGTAGAATGAGCAGATTCACTCCTATCTCCTTCTCACACATCTAATTTCCTGTGCATTGCAGTAACCAAACACCGGTTTTCTTAACAATGATATGATACATATTTTAGAATTTAAACTACTATTTTAATTTTGGTGTTTGTTTTTTTATGCTGCCTACTTTCGGTGTTCCATTAACAGAAAATAAAAATGCATACTGAATAAAGCAAATAAAAATAATGAGGATTGTTTAGTAGAATACTTTTTTTTTCCCCCAAAGGATCTGGCAGTTAGTGTGAGAATTGAATGTCTAGTGAAAAGTAATTAATTAACTCGATGCAAATAGAAGTGATGAGGAAGATTCCCCTGAGAGCAAAAACAATGTTATTTGTTCTAATGGTTGAAACATAGTTGCAATTACCATATTTCCATTTTAACATTAATAGAGGGGGCAACAAAAGGAATGAAAACAGTTTTTTATTTCAAGATTCTTAATTTATTTTTTGCCATTATTCAATTATTTATACCCATACCCTGACTGGGTATGCCAACAGGAATTTTACAGACAAGGTTGAAAAAAAGAACATTCAAAAGATGTGGGTGTTAAGTAACACAGTTCAGGTCAAATGTGTTCAGGTCATATGTATGGTTCAGGTCATATGTGTGGTTTCTGTTAGGTCTGGGCGGTGGGTCCCAAGGAGAGACGAGATTCGTGGTAGTGAACAACAGCTCTTTATTAAGCAACCAGATACCGAGACAAAAACCCTAGCCGCGGCTGCTCTTTTTATAGAGCTGGCCGCAGCTAGGCAGCCAATGACAGGTTTTTGAGCTTGTCGCACTTGGTGTTAGCCAATTGTGGCAAGCTCTATATGAGCCAATCAGAGTATCCCATAACGACCAATCATGGCCTGGCTTTTAAGGAATAGGAATGCAGGCCTTCAAGCCTGCTAGTACGGAACACCCCTCCCCTCTTGGTTCCATCTGAGGGGCGGGGAAATGTAGTCACGCAAGTAGGCGGGTCTTTGGACCTGTCTACTTGACTTGCACAGTTCACAATGTCTTTGGTCATCGTCAGGTTCGGACAGGCTCCGCGTCGCTCTCAAGCTTCTTGAAGGAACTGCCTGGAAGGGTGAGCCAGGACTATAGTTGCGATTCCCACCTGGTGTTTCTGGGTCGGTTGAGTTGTTTGCTCTGTTGCTCCCGCCTGGATTTTCTGGGCTGGTAGAGCTTGTCTGGCTGCTGCTTCAAGGTGAAGAACCCGTCTGCCACGGTTCCCTGTGAACTGGTAAGTCTAGTTGGTTAAATGTTTGGTTTTTGTTTAATGGGGGTTGTTCTGCTTGTTCAGAACCCAGTTCTTGTTCAGAGTTTGCAGTTTCTCCCCCCCCCCCTCTGATTTCTTGGTTGGAGTCTGTGAGGGGAGAAATGGCCAGCCTGGACCTTAGCTGGTCGATATGGCATTTCCAACACCTGCCATCAGTGGTTTCGAGCTGGTAGGATTGAGGGCCGGTGATCTGGGTGATTTTCACAGGAAGCCATAGTGGGTCTCCAGTAAAGATTTTTGCAAAAACAGTGTCTCCTTCCTTGAAGGTGCGGTTTTTGCTAGAGGATCCCGGGGGTTTCTCTGGGGTGTAAGCAGGGTGCAGGCGATCTAGGGGTGACTGCAGTCTTCTGCCCATGAGCAGTTCTGCTGGGCTCTTATTGGTCATGGTATTGGGCATGATGTGTTGGATCAGAAGCATTTTGGTGATTTTTTTGTGGATGTCGCCATGTTCAATTCTTTGAATAGTTTTTTTTGTGAATTGAACCATGCGTTCAACCCTCCCATTCGCCGCCGGGTAAAAAGGTGATGTCAATGCATGTCGGATGCCATGGTCTGCCAAGTATTGCTCGAATGCCAATGCAGTAAACTGGGGTCCGTTGTCTGATACTATCACATCAGGTAGACCGTGTGTGGCAAAAAGTTTTAGTTTTTTTATGACGGCTTCTGTGGTGGTGGTTTTTATTTTGCTTACTTCAAGCCAATTCGAGTAAGCATCAACGGTAATTAAAAAGATATGCCCTTTTGTTGGTCCAGCGAAATCAATATGGATGCGTGACCATGGGCCTCTGGGGGTTTCCCATTCTAATGGTGGGGCTTTGGGGGGAGCTGAGTGAGTCTCTTGGCATCTGTTACAGGCGGCGACCCAGGTTTCAATTTGCTTGTCCATGCCTGGCCACCAAGCATAGCTCCTGGCCAGGGCTTTCATACGTACGATGCCTGGGTGCCCATCATGCAGCATGTTTAAAACTGTTTTTTGGAGCGTTTCTGGTATGATTACCTGGTCTCCCCACAGGATACATCCTCTTTGAGAAAAGAGTTCAGTTTGCCAGTTTTTAAATGGTTTAAAGGGTTCGTTTGTCTCACTTTCTGGCCAACCCCTCTCCACCCAGCTGAGAACTCGCGCTAATCATTTATCCCATCGTGTTTCGCAGGCAATGTCCTGCACGGTCAACGGTGACATGGATGCAGTTTCAATTTGCAAAATTGATAATGTGGGTGCTGGGTCGTCTTGCACGTCTGGCAGGGGTGATCGGCTTAAAGCATCGGTGTGCGAGATGGATTTGCCAGGTCGATGTATTAATTGATAATTATAAGCGGCAAGAAATTCAGACCATCTTGTCATTCTAGGTGACAGGATGTGTGGAGTGGGTTTGTTACCAGTCAGAATGCCGAGTAGGGGTTTATGGTTGGTAATAATTGAAAACGTCCTACCATAAATGTATTCATGGAATCTTTTGACTGAGGAGACGATGGCGAGGGCTTCTTTATCCAGCTGACTGTAGTTTCACTCTGGCTTGGAGAGGGTTCTTGAGAAAAATGTAACGGGAGCCTCTGTTCCATTTGGCAATGTGTGGCTTAGGATTGCTCCCACGCCAAAAGGTGAAGCATCACAAGTAATAGTCAGTGGTAGGGTCTCGTTGTATTGCATGAGGACTGTGTCGGAAGTCAGAAGATCTTTTATCCATTGAAATGCATGTTCCTCTCGCCGTCCCCACATCCATGGTGCCTTTTTATCCAGGAGTCTATGCAAGGGCTCCGTGACAGTGGCTTTCTGGGATAGGAAAATATTATAAAAATTAATGAGTCCAAGGAATGCTTGGAGGTTCATTTTGTTCTTTGGCCTGGGGGCTTCTTTGATGGCCCTTAATTTCTTGTTGGTAGGGTGAATTCCCTGTTCGTCAAGGAGGTACCCGAGGAACTCAACCCTTTTAGTACATAACTGGCACTTTTCTTTCTTTACCTTGAGGCCAGAGTCTTTAAATTTTTGCAGCACTGCTCTCAGTCTCTTTTCCAATTCTCACTTGTTGGGGACTGCTACTACGACATCGTCGAAATAGGGCACGACTCCTTTAATTCCTTGTAGCAGTCTTTCCATTAGGCTTTGGAAAACCCCAGGTGCAGCTCTGACTTCAAACTGGAGTTGGTTGCATTTAAAGGCCCCTTGATGTGCTATGATTGTTTGAGCCTCAGCAGTTTCAGCATCGACTGGCAGTTGTTGATAAGCTTGAGCCAGGTCGATCTTTGCAAAGATTCTGCCACCCCCCAGTGAGTGTAAGAGATGTTGGACTACCGGCACTGGGTAGGCACTCTGCTGTAATGCATGGTTGAGAGTGGCCTTGTAGTCACCACAAATTCTCAGGGAGCCATCTGGTTTGATAGGGGTGACAATTGGTGTTTCCCAGCAGGAATGATCAATGGGTTCTAATACACCTTGCGCTATTAGTTTGTCTAATTTTTCGTCTATTTTAGGCTTGAGTGCAAAAGGCACTTGGCGCAGTTTGAGGCAGATGGGAGCAATGTCAGGGCTAAGATTAAAGGAGATTGGGGACCCCTTGTACTTGCCAAGGGTGTCACTGAAGACTTCTTGGAAGTCCCGAATGAGCGTTGCTTCCCAGTCTTCATCCTCGGTGTGGTTGATGCCTGCCATCTCGATCCCCAACGGTGCGAACCATTGCAACCTGAGTAGACTGGGGCAGTCCTTATCAACGATTGTGAGTGGTAAGACGTTGGTGCGGTCTTTGAAAGAGATTTTGAAATGTCCTACGCCCGCTACTGGAATACGGTTCCCCGATAGTCTTTCAAAATCAGTTTCTGGTCGCTCAGTTCTTGGCGGCATATGCTGGGTATTATACGCTTAATGGTACGCCAGGAGACCATAGAGAGGTAGGAGCCAGAATCTACCTCCATGGTGCATGGTTGGTTTTCGATACCGACCTCAATGCGAATTTTTCGTGCGTCGATTGGTGAAGCGTGGCCGATAATGACTGTTTGGTGCGTTTCCTCTCTTCATGGTGCCTTGCTGAATTTCTTGGTTCTGTTGTCCTGGCCCCATCAGTTGTCTGTCAGGTGGTCCCGGTTTTTGGTAGGGTTGCCATCTTGTTTTCTCGGGCTGTTTCCCCGGTGCCAAGGGCTGAAGTTTCTTTTGTTGCGGCATACTTTAGCAATATGCCCTCGCTTCTTGCAAAAATGGCAAACAGCATCCAGGAACTTACATTCGGAACGTGGGTGATCCCCTCCGCAGCCGGCGCATTGGTATCCTGACTTGCGACCCTGCCGGTCTCGCCACTCGCGCTCTGACTGAAGTCTGTGAACTTCTTCCTCTTCACTGTCAGAGGGGGATTTGATATTGCCATGGTGGGTGGAGGCTGCGAGTTTCTCTGGTATCGCGGCCAGCTCGCTGGTGGATTTGCGATCGGTTCTGTTCGAACGCTGCATTCGCACTGCTGACTTACGTGTAGCCTCGGCTGCGGTGGCTTTGGTTATGGAATCGGTGAGGGATATATCACCCTTGGCCATCAACCTGCTTTGGAGTGCTGGATCTTTTAGGCCGAGGACGACCCGGTCTTGCATGGCCTCATCTAGGTTAGCGAATTCGCATAAGCCCCCTAGTTCTCTCAGGTTGGCTACGAACTCACCGATGCTCTCACCTTCGCGCTGATCACACTGGTAAAAGTCACGCCTTCTGATAAGGGTCGGTACAGTCGGGGCATAGTGGTTTCAGAGGATGGGAGCTAGGTTGTCCCAGTCCATAGTCTTGACATCAGCAGGCTTTGCAAGCACTTTGGCCATTTTAAAAACGGCGGGTCCGCAGTGTGTCAAAAAGCCTGCTCGCTTCTTGCTGCTGGTGGCGTCTTTCAGGTTGTTTGATTCCAAGAACATTTGGAAACGATCAATGTAGGACTCCCAGTCCTCGCTGGCCAGATTGAATGATGCGGGTGGCACAGCGCTGCTGGCCATTTCACTGGTCGTCTTCACACTGTCTGCCACGTGCTGGTCAGCCTTGTTGTCTCAGTATTCCACCCTCGTCGCCAGTGTTAGGTCTGGGCGGTGGGTCCCAAGGAGAGATGAGACTCATGGTAGTGAACAACAGCTCTTTATTAAGCAACCAGATACCGAGGCAAAAACCCTAGCCGTGGCTGCTCTTTTTTTTTTTTTTTTGAAAACAGTTTTATTAATTTTGACAACAAACAAAAACACATAAAACATAAAAACATCATCCTTTCCTTCATGAGTTTACAGACAGTGTATCGGTTGGTTTATCACTTTTTTTTTGTGCATCCATTTCAAAGTGTCCATTGTAGTTATATTGCATAATAGATCATATTATCAATCAACAATTATATAGCCTGATATCATTATTAAACAATCATTTGACTATAATTTTATTTTCATACTTTAGCGAGATAACTATAGTTTACTTAATTTATTTTATAGCAAATCATAAAGTCATAGCAAGTCTATCTTAATAAAATTTTATAAAGATAATATCATAGAAAAAAAGGAAATATGTATTCATTGTTTCCTAAGATTCTAAATATCCTATTATTATATTTTATTATCTAACCATTGATAGAAAAGGTCCCAAACTTCATAAAATTGTTTATCTTCTTGTTCTCTAATTTCAAATGTCAATCTACTCATTTCAGCACATTCCAATATTTTCTTAATAATTTCTTCCTGTAATGGTATTTTCTCACTCTTCCAATTTTTAGCAAATACAATCCTAGCCGCTGTTAATACATTTACAATCAAATATTTCAAATTTTTATTGTATGTATCAGGTAAGATTCCCAATAAAAAAATCTCTGGTTTTAAATCTATATGTTTCTTTGTCATTTTTTTCCAACCATATGCGAATTTTAGTCCAATATTTTCTAGCGTCCTCACAAGTCCACCACATATGGTAATATGAGCCAGGTGTCTGATGACATTTCCAACACTTTTCAGATTTATTCTTGAACATTCTTGCTATTCTTGTTGGAGGAAAATGCCACTTGTAAAACATCTTATACAAATTTTCTTTATATGCTGTTGACATTATCATTTTATAATTTTGAGACCACAATTTTTGCCATTTCTCTAAATCAATCCCATATCCAAAATTCTTCCCCCAAGCAATCATTGTTTCTTTAACTTGTTCTTCCTCTAGTTTAATTTCCAGTAAATAACCATATAGTTTTTAAATCACTTTTTCATCAGTACCTGTCAAAATCTTATCTAAGTCAGTCAATTTATCATAAAATCCCTCTGTTTTAGAATCTTTAATATACCTTGAGTGTATTTGTGCATATGAAAACCAATTCAACTTTATGCCTTGTTCTTCTAAGTTTTGCATCATTTTAAGTTCACCCTTTTCATCCAATATTTCCCCATATTTAACTGTTTGTTCCTTCTTGTATATTATAGGATAAGAAAAAGCTTCAATAGTTGATAACCAAACTGGGATTTTCAAATAACATTGTCTCTTAATTTTCTCCCAGTTTAACCATAAAGACTCCCATATATAATGCCTTCTAGCGCGGCTGCTCTTTTTATAGAGCTGGCCGCGGCTAGGCAGCCAATGACAGGTTTTTGAGCTTGCCGTGCTTGGTGTTAGCCAATCGCAGCAAGCTCTATATGAGCCAATCAGAGTGTCCCATAACGACCAATTATGGCCCGGCTTTTCTGGACCAATAGGAATGCAGGCCTTCAAGCCTGCTAGTACGGAACAGTTTCCATTGAAATTACATTATTTGAAAAAATTTACAAGGAAAATTAAGAAAGAGTAAGAAGCCTGAAATATCACCTTGTCTAGATTAGGCTGGATGTTAACAATAAAGCAAAAGCCAATCCTAGTGTCAGATTTCTTAAAACAAACTTTATGGAACACTTCAAAATGAGATTATGTAATCAAGCATAGGGAGCACACCAGTTAATAGTTTTCCTTCAACTTTGCTTAAGACAAAACCAGAGATTCAACTTCTCTTTATTTCTACCAACTCAGGAGAACAAATAGTACTATTGCTCAGAGATGATTTAGTAAAACAAAACACAAACTAACCTTACTTATACATATCTTTGTCTACATACTGTTACTAACAAATATAACTCACTCTATTTAATTCCCAAATAGTTAAGTTTGACAAAGTCCTGGAAACGAAAGAAGGATTTCCCCATTGAAAGTTAGAATCTTGTTTTAGATTATTTTTATGTAAGACTTATAATATTTTAGTTGTGACAATCCAGATGGGCACTAAAAAAGAGATATTAAAAACTTTATTTTGCCATCCAGAAACCATCCAAATATTTATAGCCCTAGAAATTGTGAATCACAACATAAAAAGGAAAATTTTTTAAAAAAGATTTTAAAGAATACAATCAAAGTTTATCATGTGTCCAGTCCTAAACATTGTGATAGATAATGTAATTTGGCCTTTCATAATCATACGTGGGGTGGCTTGCCCAAAGTGAGTTTTAGTCAAAACAAATAAGAACTTGTCTCTGATTCTTCAAATAAGAATCAGTCTCTGGGGTAGAAGTGTAATTTGAAAAAAAAAATACTGAAGATGTCTCAAAGGTGTTTTTTCAAAAAGCAACTGGACTTTCTTTGTTTTTCCTTGAAGACATTTTGCTTCTCATCCAAGAAGTTTCTTTAGTTCTGAGAGGATGATTGGAGGGGGCATGGGACAAAAGGATAAGCAATCTTTCTTCCACCCACCATTCTACCAAAACCCAATGAAGCTCCTTGGAGGAGAAGCAAAACATCTTCAAGGAAAAACAAAGAAAATCCAGTTGCCTTTTGAAAAAGCACCTTTGAGACAACCATGACTTTGATGACTGAGAATATCCATAGACATCTCTTGGAAATGAAAGGAAGGAGAAAATTTATTCAGATTTGCAAGATTTTGTTACTGTAACTGTATAATAAAGTACTATTAACATTCATAACTCTATTTTTCAAGTGTGAACTACTCCTGAATAACCAGTGAGCCATGGACTTTCGTATGCTCTCCAGAATAATTGGATTGTGATGGCTTATAAATATTTTTAAATAAATAAATACATTGGTCTTCCTCAACTACTAATTGTGCCTCAAGCCTGAAGCCTGTGTAGGCGCTCTATTTATAAATGTCACATGGAACCATTTAAGAGAAGTTATTTGTTCCCTCATCCAGAATCACAAACCACTGGAAAAACAACTACCAATGACTCTGCTTAATACATAATGAGAGCAAGATTAGTTCAGTGTTAGTAGGTATCTGGGACAGCGGATTTACTCACCCTCCAAGTCATCCAAAGGATAACAGATCAGATACCTATGACCTCAAGTCATTTCTCAACTCAGGCCTAGTTCTCCTTTCTTCCATTCTTTCTTCTGAAAACTTATTTTAAAGGGAAAAGAAAACCTCTCTCCTAAAATAAGGTGTCCCTTTTCTGTCCCTTTTCTATTCATTTTTCTTCTCACTAGCTTTGCATGTCATTGTTATGGGGAATATGATAATATTGACTATTAGCACTTGGTTTCTGTTTAGATTGTATTATTAGTAGAACATCTGAGAATACACATAAAAGTGAAAATTACATCAATCTCATTCATGGATTTTCAGGTATAATGGCCCAATTGTTGAATTACATTTTGTCATGGTGTGTAGCTGTGGGACACCATGACAGGAACTCAGTGGGTTATCTTTTATTTGAGCTATATTTGATTCCTAGTTTTGTGGAGCTATGTCTAGTGAAACATATTGTAACTGTACACATAATTTCTTAAGTCCATTGTACGTGAATTCATTGTCTATCAATTCCAGCATTAAATTTCATCTCAGAAATTTTACTGCTTAACACTGTGACTTTTACTTTCAGCCACAGGTCACTATGAACATTTCTAATTCAATTTATGGGTTGTTATTACCAATTTTATCTAAAAACCCAGACTGTATAATTTTTTTATTCTTATGACATTATTACCATTAAATACTACTTGCCCGCAACTATTTTAAAAAGTTACTTTTAAAAAATGTTGTTATTTTGTAAGCTGCCACAAAGAATTTCTTTTGTGAAAGAGAAATCTGTATCATAAATTTACCCTTCTCTAAGCAGTGAATTTTTATCCCTTTTTTCTGAATTCTATCATTTGGAGATTATAAGGAATAGGAAGATGTCAAAATGATGATGTTTTCAGTAGGCTCCCTTCACTGATAGAATATATCTCTAGATATAAATGAATAAAATTATGTGAATCAACAAATCTAAACATTTCTTTGCATAATGATATTGCTATGGGGAAATAAAAGAAAATAAGAGCTAGCAACAGCAATCAGAAAAACAAAAGAAATATTTTCAAAGGGAAGGGTAAAATATTTATGGTAAAAATCTGTCAGAAGAGGAAGGAGGATTAAGAAATGTAGACTTAATGAGAGAAGATACACAGGACTATGAGGGAAGTATGGCTTGATCTACATCCACTGTAACTGAGAAGCAGCTACCGGTAGTTACCCAACACTTCGTATAGTGAAGAGGAAAGTTCACATAGTGAGAAATATGAGATACATGAACTACCTATTATATCCCAGATTCTAGAAGATCCATGAAAACAACTGGATGTGAAGCCAACACCTAAAGCTGATGTTACTGCCATCCCCTCCTTTACAGGGCATAGCCACTGATATGAATCATGGATACATTAACCAATCTTTTTTTTTTTAATGTTACACTAAGCTTACAGAAAATATGGACTAGGGTGTTTTATTTAGCTATCATTCCACTTCATGACCTAAAAATCACAAATTTTTGTATAAATAAATGTCAGTTTATTTATAACCTTTCATGCTTTCTTAGGTAATTAATTCCTTAATTGAAAGTTGCCTGAATGTAATGCAAGACTTTGCTGTTCAGTTATTATACATTTCTTCTCAAACCATGTTTCTTAATCAAATGATTAGAAACCAATGGAAATGTTATGATTACCCCTTTTTTGGATTAAAATAATGCTAACTACCATATCAATATTCAGTCAACTTTACTAAATTTATCTCCTTTCATTTTATTCATGGATTGCTTTTAAAAGTAGTGATATCAAGTCATTTATTAATTATGCAGATTGTCTGAAATTATATATTATACAGGAGAGAGAGAGAGAGAGAGAGAGAGAGAGAGAGAGAGAGAAATGATATAGATATACATAGGTGCCCTAGGATATTCCTGTGAGAGAGTTGAAAACCCAAAGCCACTCAATCTGCTTAGGGTTGACTGGAAATTGGTTGATGTTACCAAGTCAGATAATGAAATATTCACTATCAGATAATCAAGCTGAAGAAGCACCAAGGACAATATAGTTTAATTTTAAGCTACATGTACTGTGTTCTGTTGGAATTGTTTATTTATTTAAAACATTGAAATAACTCTGCAACCAATAAACTGTCTAAAATAGTATAAAACCAATAGCCATGCAACTAAAAATAGAAAAATCTGGTGCCATAGCCAGATTTCTCTGATGCATCCACATTCTCATTCTACACTGACCTCACCCCATCCCAATGCCTGTACAAGGAACCGGGTTTTAGAACTGAAGCTTCTTGGATAACAAGTGAAATGCCTGCAAAATAAAACAAAATCCAGTTGTTTTTTTTTGAAAAAGCACCTTTGGGACAATATAAGAATCTCCATAGACAAACAGGTTGTAAGTAGTTTCAGGAAGGTTAGAAAAGTTGGAGCCGGTCAGATCTGAAAAGAGAGAATGTTTCATAGGGTAAGGTCTGCAACAGATAAGACACACTTCTGAGGCAAATGGCAATGTTTAAAGGAAGAGACCTAGAATAGACTGCTTCAGAAAACTGTAGGCACCTATGCTACCTTCTTTTCCTGCCATCAGAGTCTTTTTCCAGAGTCAGCATGGCAGAGTTTCCAATAAAGCAGGTTGGGGAAGGAGGCCAGGTGAGGTGACACATATTTTTGGAGCTCTGCAACCATCAGTAAACTGAGAGATGCATCAGCAAAATGAAAAAAGACTGTTTTCTTTCAGTGTCCAGAGAAAAAGAAGCATAGGGGCTCAGCCAAGAAAAGCACAACTAAGAAAAATACAAGGGGTCTACATGTGTGTCATTAAAAAGCTGCAACGGAGAAGAAGAAAAATGAAGTATAAGAAATCCCAGGGAGAGGAATTAAGATAGAAAAGGTTCTGTAAGATATAGTGACCATACATCTTTTATTATAAAGGAAAAACCTTTATTTCAAAAAATAAAGATCTTTCCTAAACCAAGGCAAAACTGCTAGTTTAATCATACTGAAAATGCTTCATTGTATGAAGAAAACATTCTTTAGTCATTTACCTTAGAAAATCTTCTAAGATGTATACTTAAATCAACTATGAAGAATAACAAAAGATGGGGATTAATAGTTTTTTTTTCCAGTTCAGTTATAGAAATGAATATTCGGGTTTTTAAATAGTATCTTGAGTGAATCCTTCATACAAGCTATGAATGGTTCTGATTTTTAAATATATCTTGAATGAATCCTGCATACAAGGTAATAAGCTAAATATATAGTATGACTTTGCATATTCAGCAACCAGGCTAAAATATTCAAAGCCTACCTCAGTCAAATGTTTATAGAAGCATTGTTAATGGTGTTCCTATCTCTGTTCCATAGAAACATAAAACGGAAATATATTTTCACTCCTAGAAAGAGCTTTCATTGTTGGGCATTTTTATATGCAATACAAGATGAGTGTCAAAATATACAAGGCCTATGAACATTAAATCTGCCCCACAAGTACAATGAATATTATCTTTTTGAATAGTTGCAGTGTGAACTTCTATCACACTGTCCTTGAATATAGTTTGGAAGCAGCCACTGGTGCAGATTTTTACAGATATCCCTTTGCTATAAGGACCATAAACACCTAACTTCATCTCTGAATCAGTAGCCAGGTTTGATGTCTATGCAAAGCCTAACATATGTTCCTGCAGGAATGCCACCTTCAACATATAGATAGTCCTTGCTTAAAGACCACTTGTTTAATGCCTATGGAGATTCTCAGTCATCTGGATCATGGTTGTCTCCCAGGTGCTTTGTCAAGAAACAACTGGACTCTGTTTTTCCTTGAGGATGTTTGGCTTTTCATCCAAGAAGCTTCTTCAGTCAGAACTTGGAGAGAAGCAAAATTTCTTCAAAGAAAATCTAGTTGCCTCTTGAAAAAGGACTAGTGGGATGACAATATTTTCACGGACTATTCAAAATTGCACTGCTATTGTTCTGTATTCTGTACAGTGGTAGATTTGTTTTCTGTACAGATGCAGATAGATAAACTCAACAAGACATCCATAGCAAAGTTCTTTTATTGGTTCATCAGGTTTATAACTGATAACTCACATTTGTGATGAAGTTCTTCTTTAATGACCAATCCTTTGCATATCTGTCTTGCAGGTAATAAGATGGTTATCTTCTATCCTTTTTCCCTCATCTCGTAGCGATAGAAGTAGAACAGTTACCATGAGTCCGTGAGTTCAGCCAAGAGTGAGGAAAAACTCCCCTAACCCATCGAGGGTCAATTTAGTGACCAATCAGGATTACAAATGTGGTCACGTGACATGGACTACATTTCCCAGGATACCTTAACTACATTTACCATGATGCATTCCCTTAAGGGGACAGCTCACAATTGCTATCTAACTATCCAATTCCCATACACTGGCTGGACAGCACAGCTATTGAATGAGAGGTACTTACAAATGTCCTTAAAGTTCTGGTCATTACAGTGCCTCCATGGTCACATGATCATCCCTGTCAGCCTCCCACATGCACAGTGGGGAAGCTAACAGAGAAGCCACAAGTAGCTCTAGTAAGTCCCTACTCCCTCCCTGCTTTTCTGGGCACCCTGCCAAGCCAACTTTCCAGGAGGAGGAGGAGGAGGAGGAGGGGGAGGAGGAAAGGACTGTCTTTCTATGCTGTGTTGCTTATATCCACAACAGCCCTCTCCCCCAGCTTGCACACAGCCTGCATCAGGCCTCTCCAACTTCCCTGAGTATGATACCCAGGGCCCACCTTCAGGTCTAAGATTTTAAGAATGAATCAGATGCTAAGGAAGCTCCAGCTGAATTCATGAAACATCAGTCCTAGAAGGATAAACTCAGGTATCACATGAGGCTGATAAAACACAAGCAAAACTTAAGCAGCTGGAAAAGTTAGAGGAGGAGGATGTAGGACCTCCCAGCTCATGTACCTAATGAATAGAGATGCGAGTAGTATATGGAAGATCTATTGTTCCTCAACAAGCAGAGAAGTAAAAAAAAAATCTTATTAGTGGCAGCTCTAACTCTGCTCTCTTTGCTGGAAACAGATTGACCTTTAGTTCCTGTGTGACTCCCGTGTATGAATTCTATTTTTGAACCTCTGACTGGCTGACAGCCTTGACCTAGGTCTTTGAAACTAAGACCAACTTTGGATTACTCTTCTGCATGTTTCTGTTTCAAAATAAAAATCACTTGGTAAGCCTTTGCTTTGTTGGCATTTCTTGCTTCATTGTTAACTCTGCTGCCTGGAAGTAAAACTGATAATCTCCTGAGAAACTGTTTGTGCATGTACGGCTGAAACCCAAAGCTGGACACTGTAGTGCCCTTGTGTTCCTTATCTGGAATTCCCACTGCTGCTATGAATCCTAGGATTATGACAGCCATTGGGACAGCTGAATTGCTGTTGTTAAATGATGCAGGCACATGACACCACACTTTATAATTGCATTGCTTAGCAACAGCAATCCTGGTCCCAACTGCTGTCATAACCCGAGGACTATTTATATTTTCTATTGCTCCTCTGGGATTGGTAGAAGAGGCCCTTCTCTAGGTTTCTTCCTTTTAAGATATCTGATTGATAGGGACCTATCTAAGAGCCTTCTTAACAGTTGTAATATCACTTCAGAAATCCATGAAATCTTGCTTTATAATCATTGTGTATTCTGCCACTTCCAACCTTAGTGAATTGAGAAAAGAGACCTTTCCAAATATTGTTTTTCTTAGCTTAGCTAGAACACGATAGCACTCACAGCCATATGAAACCATCAGACAATGGATACTTTTGGCAGTCACATATTTGGATCACACTAACATATGATACCATAGACTGCTGCCACATTTTGATGCATAAGATTTGTTTTACTATCTTTTACAGGTATCTTGTGTGCTTTCACTTGTTGTAATGCTCCCGGGATTCTTTGGGTTGTTCATTTTAACATTCCATCAGCTCCACTAACTTTTACATCCTGGGACCGTCAACTTCAAAATCACAATAAATATGATTTTCAGACAGTATGAATTTCCCACTGCCAGCAAAAAGTACATATTTGGGAACTCAGTTCATTATACCCCATGGTTCCTGTCTAGAGCATCTTTTTCATTTGAGCTCAAATGAATTTAGCTTCATTTTTCGATCCATCCAGGAAGTTCTTTGTATCTACCCAAACCACCAATCAACCCTCCAAACCGTTACCTCTTTCATTGTCTTCACTGAATTAATAGATACAACATAATGTAGAGGAAATAAAACTCATAGGAAGGATGGAAGCTTGAAAAGATACTATTGATGGTAAAAGAGAAGAGATTTGAAAGTTCAATTGATAGTGGAAGCAATCAAGTATAGGCATGCTGAGAGTCTGAATCAATTTGAACTGGCTTGGATTAAGTGGCACTATAAGAAAATAGGTTTTCGTAATATGAACCAATCTAGTTTTAGCTTTGCGGAATTTACTCACCACAATTTGGATCATCCCTTATGTGAATTTGAAAAAGCTGGTTATGATTTGGCTTGTCAATTGAGCTGTTACTATTTGCTGTTTCTATTGCAACATTTGTATTTAATAGGGAATGGTGGCTTTATTTGTATATGTTAATTTTAATGTGCAATGTGTACTGCATTTTGAAAAGAAAATACACTCTCTACATAGAGATTGTTATAAATCTCATGCTCTGAAAGCTTCAGTTCAAAATTAGCTTTATTGATCAACTATGAAATGACATACAGTTTAATCTATCTCTTTCCTTGAAATGGAGACTTTAAAATAAATGCATTCCAAATGGGGAGGAGTAGGGTGAGGGGGAGGGGAGGGGGACGAGGAGGAGGAGGAGGAGGAGGAGGAGGAGGAGGAGGAGGAGGAGGAGAAACAACATTTTAAAATTTGGAATATTAACCACTGTAATCCAAACAAATCCATTATTGCATAAAGACAGAAGGTAATTTGTTTCATATTGTTTTAGTCTAAATATTTCTCCACATTTTTGAATTTCCAAATGCCTAGTTTTGTTGCCAAACTGGAGTTGATGAATTGATTCTCCTTTTAAAAAAAAAGATCTGAAATTTGTGCAAAATACCTGCTATTACAGTTTTCATTCCTTTCCTTCATATCCAGCCTACATCTCATTTTATTAAATAAATGTACTGATAAAATTGTCCCCAAAGCAAAAGAACAGCCTTTCACATTTGTGAACACGGTAAAAATTAAGAACATCTTCTTTATGAGCTGTGGGACACAGTGGTTAGGATGCAGACTGCAGGCTAACTCATTACTCACTCCAGGAGTTCGATTCTCACCAGCTTAACCATCCATTCTTCCAAGGTCGGTAAAATGAGGACCCAAATTGTTGAAGGCAATATACTGATTCTGTAAATCGCTTAGACAGGACTGTAAAGTACTATGAAGTGGTGTATAAGTTTAAGTGCTATTTCTTCTCACGTTGTTTCTGGCTTTCCTATGTTAATAAAGTACAGCTGTTAAGTTGAATGTAACTGCAGTTATGAACATGCATAACTCCAGATCTTATGAAGAAGCTTAGCCATATTTAACCAAATTAAGTTAAACAGCTCTTCAGATCTGCTTTGTAAATATGCAGAACTTGGAAGTGAAGGAGTCATGGGCAGACTACACATTCAGCTCTTTATTGATAGAAATGAACACCTGAGAAGATTTAGGCTCTGTGATTGTATTTCTTTTTCATACACTGTTTTATCATAGAATGCAATATTAAGCATAATCAGATCATGAGCTCAAGACTGCTTTTTTGAAGTGCTTCAAACATACATCAATGCACATTTGCAATACAGATGTATAGTGGTGTATTTGTGTGTGAAAAAGAGCTGGAAAAAACTAAAAGCTTGCTGTCAACTGAACTAATTCCATTTCTGGAATTAATTTTAGACATTTACCATTCTTTATTTCTGACTTTTTGTCCTCAAAAGGGAAAAGAAGTGAAGAAACAGCCTAATCTTCCTGTAGGAAGCATACTAAAGCTTAAGGGTATTTGTTTTCCAATTAGGAAAAAGCCGAGACACAAAAAAAAGAAAACAAAACTGAAGTCACTTCCTTGCTACTTCTATTTTCCTTAGTGGTCAATACCATAACATATGCAGAGAGTTCTTTTCTGAAGCTGCATCTCCAATATATTCAGTTGTAGCACAGATTTGCTAGATCTGAATTGGGAAAAGACCAGTGACAACCAGATGGCTTCACAGAGTATTTTCTGTATCTTTGCTACCATTCAGTTGTCTGCAGTTTTGCAGATCACATACGGTTTATAACTCTAACTGGAGTATACTTACGATATGATCCAATATTCTTATGGTTGATGGTTCTCAGATTTATTTCTTCACTTATGTCAGCCTTTATTCCTTCACTTATGTTCTGAATTCAAGAAATGGGGTTGGACACAAAGCCCCATGGTTCCTGACTCCATTCCGGGGACTGGGCTCTCCAATGCTTCACATTGGACAAACACAAAGACAAAGAAAAAAAAGGTCACACAATTTGATTATTACTCAACAAAGCTGCCTAACAGTTTTAAACCTTATTTTTTATTATTATGTCTAAAAGATTTCTAGATTAGAATTCAGTAAGAGACTGTGACCCCCAAAATACATTTTTGTTGCATGTATCTGTCTGTCTTGTTTTAAAAAGGATATTGCAGTACAATGTAAGAGATTGTGCATGGATTGCTGATACTATTTAACAGCCTTGGGCTTGAAAATCAAACAAAGGATTTATGGACAGGACAGTCCTCCATTTCCATCCATTTAATGCCAACTAAGTATTCATGGAAGGGTGTGTATGTGTGTGTGTATGTGTATTTATATATATTCATAACATAGCAGAATCAACTGAGGGAGGAGTTATTTTTTGTTTGTTTGTTTGTTTCCCTAAACATGCAGCAACTAGCCGTGATGCCAAAAGAGAAAGTCTCAACAGAAACAAAATTAGATTATAAGTCTCTTGGGTTACTAACATAAAATGTCACATTTTTTCTTGGAATCCATTTAACTAATGGACATAGGAAAAAAATGATATTGGAAACACTGATCTCTTCCGAGCAAGTATTAATGAAATTCATAAATGTTTCCTGGATAAAATTATGATATTGAGGCTAACTCATTATACAATCATTTTTAATTTTTTTTTCTCAATACAGGTAATTTGTTACAATTTAATATTGAAAGAGAACAAAATCATTTAAGGGTTTAAGAAAGGAGAGAGCTCTTCCATCCTACTTCCTCTTTCATATATATGTATAAGCAATACCTTTACAGTTAATTAGAGGAAGAAAATGTGAAATTGACTGCTCATATGAATATGCACAAAATAATGGGTATATTTTTCAAAGCAATAGACAGAGGGTTCAGCTCAACTGACTGTACATGTGGATGCAATTTGGCTAACATAAAAAAATATTTCATGCCAGAAAATAATTGATACCCATGCTGAACCATGCTGACAACTGTGGCTCTCCTTAGCTGGATCAAGGCATTGGAGCTCAACTGGAGTTATGAAAATTGAAATCATCAGGCTTACTAATTGTGTTTAAATAGCACAGTAACCACAACCAATATGTATGCTATGGATTCTTCCCACTTTTTTCCTGCTATGTGTAAACAATTTCTATCATTTCCTGTCAAGGAATTTCCATAATTGGATTGTTTTGGACTGCTTGTATCAACTTCTCATAATTTGTACCAGTGGTGGAATTCAATTTTTTTTACACATCACGCCTAAGGGAGAGTGGGTGGCAAGTGTGAGGCGGCTCTGGGGCAAGGCTGGAGCTGGGGAATCACGCATTCACTGACCCAGCCAAGGCAGCCAGCAATTCCAGGGCTTCAGGGAATAGCACGCATCCCTGGGGCCCCGGCCCCCGACCCAAGGCGAAGGCTCAGCAAGGGGCATACACTGCTTACCTTTGGTAAGCTGAGCTGACCGGGCATCAACAAGGCAACTGGTGAGGTGATTAGCTGGGCCCCCGTGGTGAAGGCAATATATATAGGTCGGGGGTGGGTGGGGCAAGTATCGAACAACCAGAAAAGATGATCAAGCATCCAGAAGGAGTGAGCAACCATTGGGTGACCATACCGGTTTGGGGGCGTGGCCAGCCAGAAGTTGCTACCAGTTCCGTGACCCACACCAAATTCTTGCTACTGGGTCGCCAGAACCAGTGCGAACCGGCTGAATACCACCTCTGATTTGTACCCATTGGATGTTTTTACAGCAGGTAAAAATCATAATATGCCTGTAAGTGAGCTGAGATGGGAAATGGTTTGAGGAAAAAAATATCTAATTGAACTGCGTCCATTCATGCTTAACCATAAAGAGTTAAGACAACATATTTATATTATACAACTTTTAAATATGCTAATGAATAAGGATAGAACTATTTTTCTTCTATAAATGATACTTTTACTTTTTAAAAACGAATTTGTGTTGGGTCATAACTCTATATAAGAACTTTAAATTGAATCTCCCTTCAACTAAATAGGAGCTGAAAGCTCATTGAAAGCTATCTGATTATCAATTTCTGAGGCCCTAAATTTGCAAATGTACCTGTTCAATACCTGAAGAAAAAAAATCTTCACTTTTCTTGTCACTCCTTGCAGAATATTTCTGGAAAGTTGGTTTTATTTCTCTCTTATTCACATCTCCTTTAAGTTTGAGTTTATTTATTTATTTTTATTTTTATTTTTTATTTGTCAAAAGCTTACAATATAACAGAAACAAGAATAAACTTAAATTTAAATACAAGAAATAGGAACTAATAATTGGGGACAATAGGACAGGGGTGGTAGGCACGATTGTGCACTTATGCACGCCCCTTACAGTTAACAGGTAAACATGTCACTCACTGGTCTTAATAAAAATGCTGGATAGCATAACTGATGAATGGGGTTGTATATGATTTCAAATGTGAAAGAAACAAGAAATTAAACATAATGTAGTTTTTTGGGTTGATTTTTCAGTGATCCACAATTATGGGCAGTAATCAAAATCCATAGAGACATTCAGTCTCCTTTAAGTTACTGTATAATGATGGTGGTGGGGAAATCATTGAAATCCCAAGAGGAGATATACAAGAGTGAACAAACAGACTTCTGTATATATGTTGATTTCTGTTTAGGAAAAGCTATGCACAAATACTCTGTGATTGATATAGTTTCCCAATCTGATCCAGCAACAAGAGTGAATTTGCTGAAACAAAAGTTAGAATTACAGCAATTACAGCAAAAGTTTGAATTACAGTAATGCAAGGAGATTTCAACTGAGATTTCCTTGCAATTTGTCCTTTCTTGCCAGAGCAATGAATTGCAAGATCTGTTAGTAAGCCACCATCTGTACAGAGAGCTACGAAGTGTACAGTTGGATCAATGTCTTAATGTTCAATGAATACTTCAAAGTAGGGATATGCACAGACTACAAGACTTAATTTAGTGGCACTGTCCAACATTGTGGAAATAATCTAATTTATTCTAACCTAAAATCAAAAATTGTCTACTATGATCCAGGGCTTAAACCTGGAGTGAAACTTATTAAAACCCAATTTCAACTCTCCTATTGTCTAGCATGAAACTATCACAAATAATTATATTCTTGAACATTATGGGACAACATGTGCAGACAAATCAAACTTGCCTGTTGGGCTCAAGATTTTATTTATTTATTGAACTAATTTATTTGGCCACCCAACTCATGGATGGTGTCTTAACATAAAAAACCCCAAAGCATAAAATCAATATAATCACATGTCCCCACTGCTTTAACAGAGCAGCAATAAATATAATTATATCAACCATTTGGTTGGCTCCATGACAGCTTAGGATCCCCAGGCCACATACAGAATCACATCTTCAGGGCTTTCTGGAAAAGGAACAAGGTGGGGCCAATTTTATCTCTGGGGCATGACATTCCATAGGCAGGGAGCTACTACTTAAGAGGCCCATTTTCTTGGTCAGATTATATGTGTAACATTCATGCATATCTCCTAACTCAATTTGATGATCATTGACTGATGAAATAGTAATCTCAGAAATGTGTCTGAAGTCAGTTGACACTATATTCCCTGCCACATCTTAATAAATAATAATAAAAAAAACCATTATGACCTGACCTGCAACCTCTAAGTAACACCAACAAAAAGTGAAAGTTTATTTAAATGCAAAAAGAAAGCCCATTTATCATTGAGAATTTCTTTTATCTTTTCAAATGCAAATCTGAATCTTTTATTTTCATACTTCTCGAAAAAAAAAAAAACCCACCAACCACCAGCCATTCCTTCTATGAAGAATAATTTACAAACAATGACCGCTTATAAAATGAACTTGTCTAGGATTTATGAACTTGCTGCATCTATTCCTGATAATCATCAGTGATGGATTTTGTTTGAATAATTTCAGAGTCTCTAGTTCATGTGCCTGCATATTCATTCTTGCAGCACAAACTCATAGCCCATCAAATCATGTTGATAATGGAAGAATATTTAAAGACTAGGTTGACTATATACTACAAGCAAGTGACATTTTTTTCCCAAACAATACTTCTGTCACTGATAAGATTTATTTTGCTAATACAGTTATGAAGCTTATATATAGTATTCAACTTTTTCCATTTTTTTTGTATACAGAAACCCAGTAAGTACTAGATACATTCCTGCTGATTTTCATTGTTTACAGATATATCATACAGATATATCATTACAGATATATCATTCTTTTTAGCTTCTGTAGCATTTTTAAATGAGTGGAGGGGGATATATAAACAATGTAAGATGTATGTATGTATGTATGTATGTATGTATGTATGTATGTATGAATGCATGTAGCGATAGATAGATAGACAGACGGATGGATGGGTGGGTGGGAAGATGGATAGATAGATGATAGATAGATAGATAGATAGATAGATAGATAGATAGATAGATAGATAGATAGATAGATAGA
>NW_020769323.1:15160768-15171643 GCF_900518735.1 Pseudonaja textilis
AGATAGATAGATAGATAGATAGATAGATAGATAGATAGATAGATAGAGTTTGCAAGTAGTCTGTGATTTATTTTCCTTAATCTGTTAATTAGCTTTTGAGTGCTCAAATCCATTATAAGGAACTTGAGATGAGAGCTAGAGAGGAAAAACCAATGAGAACCAGTGAGTTGCAGCAATTAATATATCAGACCAGGTGAAGGCACTCCCAGTATTGAAATCTAAACTTTCCATGAATGAAAAAAATGGAAGCAAACATACAATTGCCAACAACTTTCTAAAAACCTAGTATAGTTGATCATAAAATATTAGCTCTTTTTTACATTCAGGTCATACTGAGAGTCATAGTCACTATCTATTATAGCTCAGTGGTTTCATGGTTCCTAAAATATAAAATCTGAATGGCATAATATATTTACTGTATATTTTTACATAGAGTAATATAAAGTTAAAGATACCTAACTTTTGGGAAATACTGCTTTTCCTAAACTTGGAAATGTTAGGAATATGGAACATGCAGGTGGAAGACTTTTATTTAATAGAAATATTTAGAAATGACTAGTGTTTTTAATGATTCAAACTGAAAACCAAGAATAGAAACATTTTCTGTTGAAACAAGATACCATGTTAAAATGGTGTGTAACTATGATCTCTACCTCTCCATTCATCTGTCCACTCATCTGTCCATCTGTTTGTCAGTCTGACTTTTCAGCCCATCCAATTCCTTTTATTTAAAGTAGAGGTTACTCACCTGCATCTCTAGGACTGCAAAAGTCCCCCCCCCCCAAAAAAAACTGTGTAATTCTTAGAACTTCCTTTGATCATGATTGTTGAATAAATGGTAATACTAAAACTAATGTTCATGATTGTCTTAAATGGCAATGATTTGTGCATGATAAAATACAGTAGTTGACAGATCTTGGTGCTTAACTGAACTCTTGTGAGCTGGTCTTCAGTAGGCATCTCTATGCTACTTTTTTTTGCTTGAGATATAAATTAATGACTGTGGTCATCAACTTTTATCCTGACATGACAGATTAAGAATGTATCATCAGACCCTAAGGCCCATTCCTAGCATGATTTAGATAAACAAGAGGTCCTAAATTCAATAACACCTCTTCAATTCAAGTTCTTCAGAAACTTGTATTAAACAATCTATTCCTTTTCTTCTAGGTATATATTGCATTGCACTGCAATCTTCCTGCTGAAATCATTTTGGAAATAAAATTCATATTTGAGCAAGACCTGATAGAATGTTCTATCCCACATTGCCTTTTGCTATCTTATGTGCTTTCTGAATTACCTGCTGTGAAACAAAAGTAGAAATGGAATTTTTAATTCACCAGTTCTTAAACCAGTAGTTTAACCAAAGACCAATCTCCTTATCTGGGTTAAGTAATTTGCAAATGGCATTCTAAGCAAATGCAGTGCTTCTTCCTGCAAATTTCATTTCTTCCTGGAACTGGATATAATGAAACAGCCCATCTGAAACGCAACTCATTCCAATAGCTAATAATGACCTTTGAAAGTATTATGCCATGTCCACAAGGCTGTTTATTTCAATACCCTAGATAATACCAGATTAATCCATCATGCCTGTGTCAGTTTAACCAATGATTCTTGGAATAGTTATGAATTTGTCTGTTCTGGGCTACTTCATTTGGTCAAAAATAAATAAATACACAGAAGTACATTCTGACCTGATGCTGAAAACATATGACACCACATGGTGGGGAAAGACCTAAAAAGAAGGCTGGCATAAAAAAAAGATCCTTATAATGTATAGCAAGACAATATTTAAACTATTTTTCATCCTGTACCTAATTTTTCAAACTAAATTGTTGACTTTCTTTGGCTTCTCCCTAGTTAGTTAGACGAACATCACAAAGAAGTTTCGGGGAAAGAAGGTATAGATAACTAACTATAACTTTTTGCAAAGACGCACATTCTCTACAGAACAGAAAAAGGTATATTACATTAAAATAAACCCTTTTTTTCCTGCCAGTTTAATAAACAGCTTTATTAATTCTGAAAACTGCAAAAGAGCTAGATGTAGCAGCTGGTGCAGAATAAGATGTATGTTTTGTTTTTCTTTCTGCTTTTTGAAATTACATAGCATAAAGATCTGATTCATTATTGCCATCTAAGCATCTTATTCAAAACATATAAAAGTCCATAGTTCCTAGGAGATAATTGGTTAATAATGCATATGTTATAATGCATTAGGTAGAACTTGCACCAGACAAGGAGCAGTAAGGTTATTTAACTATAACAACTTTTATTTGGAAACACAAAGGTCCATCCACATCTTTCATGTAATACAAGAATGCTTAAGTATTGCAGAGGTATAACTTGCTCCATCATTAGGAATTAGCCACTTTGCTCATGCCGTAAAAAGATGAATGATATTTCACCAGGTTCCAAAAGTTTCTTATACATCCCACAATTTTTTAAACAAAGTTTCAAAAAGAAAAATATCCTGCAGTATTGAAAACACACAGTACACATTAGTTGCACCATTTTGTTTTTAAATTGTTTGTTAATCTTTTTAAGTATGACACATGGGCTCTCCCCATCTGTTTTATCACTTAAGCTGTATGAAATCAGCTAGTAGTAGTTTGATCAAAAATGTCTGTCATATAATCAGTATTGGAAGCTGAAATGCCAAAAATATCCATTTTCTCTTCTGCATATTCCCAGAGCCCAGGTTTCTTATCCCATCATTAAAAGTTCACTGTGTGTATGTATATGTATGATTATGTTTGAATCATCACAATGTATTATTTATTTATTAAACAAATTTATATAGCCACCCAACTCACACACAGGTGACTCCAGGCAAGTTACAACATTGTAATGTTATGTTTGCACCCAAGTATAAGCAAGAATGTGGTTGACATCTCATGTTTAAACTCACAGTAGTCCTTGCCACCTGAGCAGTTGGATCCAATGGCAATTTATTTAGAGTAGGGCTGTGTAGACAGAATTCTAAGAAAGTGTCTCAAAGTTCATGGACCCAAAATCATAACACCTGTCTCTTCTGCGGCAGAAGTCTTTGTTTCATCAGCAATTTTGATGAAAATTGTAATTGTAGTCTTTCTGTCCAAAATGAGGTACATTGTCATGGCTTAGCCCACTACTGTGGGTAGACTTAAGTAACTAACTGCCATAATCTACCACTACGATTGGCATTGCATGCTAAAACAACTAGACACAAATATTTTCCCTATGCCATCACTCTGCTAAACATCTAACTCCCACAGCACTGTATTATGCCTAAAGATATTTACCCTTGTAGTAGGGCTGTATTGCTATTATCCTTCTCATCTTCTTATCTTTTTTCATCTTTCCTACTACCTTTTCCTATTGATATCTTATGATGTATGATTGTAACTAACTATGATTTGTGATCTATGACTTATCACTTTGTTGTTTGTATGTACACTGAGAGCTTATGCACTGGAGACAAATTCCTTGTGTGTCCAATCACACTTGCCTAATAAAGAATATTCTGTTCTGTTCTGTTCTGTTCTGTTCACTCCACTCCACTCGAGCTATTTGGATGTTATACTTATCTGGTATAATTGAGACAGTTACTTAATTGGGATTGATATAATTCCAAAAAGTCAAGAGGCTATTTCCCCTTCTTGAAGTAGAGCTTCTATGTCTGTTATGGGCATGTTTATGCTCCATTCACTGTAATATTCCTATTATTTTATGTTTCATTGTATTATAAATACTTGCTTTCTTTTCTTGAGTTATTTATGCTGAGACTGATATCTAGTGTGGACTATTGACAATGAGTTCATATGTACCCATATGAAAATAGAAACATTGGTCAAATATCCAATTTTATGTTACATGCAAAGCCTAGAGGACAAACTTAGAGATTAATGATTACAACTACCATCACTGAAATAAATCAAGAGAAAATAAATAGCTTCTTTGTCCCTACCACTGCATAGCTCCTAAGCTCTCAATTTTTAGGAATTTGGAACATCATAATTTTAGGAGGAAGGTGTTTTTTTTTAAAAAAAGAGATTAAAATATAGTTCCTAAGATAAGCTATAAAAAGTTCTATCAAAATCAGATGGAGGTGTCAGAAAGCTGATGAAATCTTACAGAAAATGTCAGTTGTGATGAAGTATAAAAATGCATGAAGCAACAAAACTTATTCTATCTTAACAAAAAAAAATGCAGACATAGGAAACAATTCAGGCTTCTAAATTCTATACAGAAAACTTTGACTTTATTTAGGCTACTTGTGTAGCAATACACTAAGATGATGTATGCATTATCTAAATGGCATTGGAATATCCAAGTGTGACCTTTATATCTTGCACAGTTCCGAGCCAACCTTTACACTGTCCTCCTGTGTTATGTCAAAACTACTGGCTTCTAATGTGGCCAGTGTGGTGCCTATAACTTACCCCATTTGGTGAAAAGTTTTCTCTAATCTTTGAGATTTTATTTTATTGTTATGTTGCAGTGGAGCCTTGGGGCGCGAATGTAATCCATTCCCGGACTCCACTCATGACCTGATTTAGTTGTGTCTAGAAGCATGACCAACTGTACATGCATGCAGTCCAAAAAATGGTGCCGAAGGGGAAATCAGCACAGAAAGGGAATCTTTCCATGCCAATTTTGTTCACCACCCAATTTTTGAATCATGACCCAATTCAAAAATCTGGTGGATTTTTTGTTCGCCACCCAATTTGTTCATGCAGGAGTGTTCATGACCCAAGGTTCCACTGTATTATGTTATAAAATTTGACAAGATAAAGTGACTCCGGGCAGCTCACAGAAGTGGAATGCCCAAATATAAATCCTAATGAATTCCCATCCCATGGCAGCAATAATCAAGGAAACCATTTAATGGGTTCCATATCCTGGGAATCCCCAGCTCACTGGCAGAATCATGTCTTTAGGACTCATAAAAAGAGTATCAATATGGGAGCCAATATATTTATCCACAAGGATGATTTTACACAGGAAGGAAGGCACCACGGAGAATGGCCTTTGTCCTACCAGATCTACCTCCTTAAGAGGTAGGAAATAATGAAAAAATAAATATATAAATAACACATTTTTGTGCTTATCTACAAAAGTGATGTCTTTTTCTTACTTTCATTCTGGATTAAGTAATTGTACTAAACTGGATTACCCAAGCAGAAACCTGTAATTGTATGTAGAAAATTGGGAGAATGGACAAAAAGACACTACCAAGGGAAAGGTCAGATAAGAGACAATGCAGCCCACAACTGGATAGTGGGTGGGGAAAGAGATTCAGAAGAAATCCTCCTTAGTTTCTTGCACTATAAAAGAAACAGAGGAAGAACTGTACTTTCAGTCTTACAACATTCTGCCAAGGTAGCTTTGCAATAAAAGGTAGCTTTGCAATAAAATAGAATTAGTTCATCTAGTAGTGATTCCTTTGTGGTGTGCCCCACAAGACCCACAAAACTAGACCAGATGGTGTCATTTGCAGAACACTGAATTTGGGTCTACACAGGATTGAATTGTCTCTCCACATCTCTCTTTACTGATATTCAAGGGAGCTTTGCACATGTCCAAAATGTTTCTATTTTCATATGGGTACATTTTATACTGCACAAGAGTCATATTAAATTTAGCACAAGATTACTTAAGGGTACCTGAGGATATTGGTGTACTCGCCTGCACTAACACAGTCGGTAATAAAGTAGCAACAGTGTAATTCTTTCTAGCCACAAACACTAGCTCTGAGACTATAGATTTGTTACTTTATCCTTTCCCTCTGTCAAGTGACTTGTAGAGGGGATTTGTTGTTGTGGATTGAGTTATCTTCCTACACTTCCTACTCTATAATTTCAGTGCATCTAGAGTTATTTCTGCCTATGGCTTCAGATCTACAGAATGTTCAGGTAAATACAGAGAAACATGGTCATCCTTTTTTGTTGCTTTAAGTAAAGAGAGAGTTGCATTACAAATGTGCCTGTGGCCATTGAGAAGGCAGGATTCTGTTCTAATAAGAGTGTATTACACAAAACCCTTCATTAAATCTATTGGACATTATAGATCAGCAAACTTTATTAAAGGAAGAAAAAAATGGAGACCATTGTAGTGCATTCATGCAGCTATTAAATATTGAGGATTATTTCAGAGTCCTGTGAAGAACCGTTAATAGTTGTGGTTGTGCAATTAGTCTTTGAACCAAGTTTTTGAACCAAGAGAAGTAGTTTTTATTTAAGTAAATGCTTGCAAAGGATATATCCCAAGGCCCTCTTTCTCTACGGTAGGGGTGTCAAATTCATATCATCAAAACTGTGTCACATGATGTATCAGGATTTTTTTCCCCTTCACTAAACCAGATGTGGGCCTGGCAAGTGCATGACACATGCAGTCCATGGGCTGGGACTTTGACAGTCCTGCTCTATGGGTTATTTACTATTACTAGGATTAGAGGTTAAATCGGTCTAAGGTGGTGGCTTGGCTTGACTTGGCTTGGCTTGACTTTTGCATAAAATCACTCTTAACCCATCAGAAACAGATAATTTGCTATGACTTGCTAGAAAATGAAAATTTCCAAACTTTGAAATTAAGCATAGACTACTCTTCATTAAATCATTGATACTGAAACCTGCCAACTTTGTGTGTGTTGATAGATATATTCTTTAATGGCCATGTTGTTTTCCTGACTATCAAAATGACTACTTCTAGCCCTGGGAATCATATTGCCAAATCATATTACATTATTATAATATATGATTCAGTATGTGTATTCCTAGCAAAGTCCTAATTTAGTATTGGGGTTAACACTTTTATTTATTGACTATATATTGCATATTTTACAGACCAGGATATTTTCTTACTTATTGAATAACCAGGATAATTTTCGATCTATACAATGAACAGCAAAATGAGTAATGTCTTTAATCTTCATATTTACCTAAAGCTTTTATCCTATCATATTCATTTAGCTCTTGCTCTTTTACTGATAATAGAGAGTGGGAGTGAGAAGATTATTTAGATTTGTTTTTACCCCATAAACCATTTTATGTCAAACATATATGGTGCAGAGAGCAACTCATAATATTTGACTGAGAATGTTGTGGAATGTTCTGAAAAAATTCAGATATAATAATAATGTGGCTGTGGATGCCATCTCTTCCTTAAATGGTTTAAGCAGCCTGACCACTGGAAGGTTTCTCTATATGAGAAAACTAAACTTATTTTATCCTATTTGGTCAGGATTTACATAACTGTTTTAACTTGGTATATGAAAAGCTTAGGTTTGCTAGTACTTTTGGAAAAAAAATACACCTGTATTTTTCATCTCCATCTTTTTCTTTCTTATTCAGAAACAGCATCTTAGTGATATGAAAACAAATTCATTTCTTAAGTGTAATGAGAGCAGTAGCAATAGCATCTAAAATTGAAGAAACAGTAGCTTTGCAATTCCACCACCAACTGCCTCAAACAAGATACCTTCAAAAGTAATGGAAGATTTAAGGATTTTTTTTACTTGTGATTACAAGGAAAAGAAAGGGCAAAATCTGCCAGAAGCAAAAAAAAGTTAGTTCTGAACTTTCTATTAGATCAATCTATATATATATAAAACCGAAATACCACTCATGCATTATCACAAAATTTCCAGAACCATAAAGCCTACAAACTTGAAATTTTGCACGTATGTTCCCCTTGGCTTCTAGGTGCTCACTAAGAAAGGATTTTTCAAAATGACCATCAGAGCATTCGTATTTCCTATATTATTATTTACATGTGCTGATGCTAAGGAGTTCCATTCCCCCTCCCCACTGAAAAGAAAGCTGTTCCAAATGTAAAACACAAGCAGAGGAGAGGAGTTTCAGTTTTAGTTTCATAGCACCAAGTAGCTTTAGTACAGAATAGCTGAGGTAAGCCACGCCCAGGCTCCTTGCTGTCTCCTTCTTGCTCACCCTGCAAATACTGTTTCAGTTTCCAAACAGCTCTCAACTCTCTCACACACTGACAGGACGCTAGCCAGATGACTACCAATGGATGCTGGTAGGCAGAGACATAATTTTGCTTGCCTTATTTTCCTCCCCAAAACCTAAGCCCAATCACATAGTTTTGTAGCAAAGCACGGGTATTGAGCTAGTAGAACAATATAATTATTCTTATCATTTAATTGATTTTTTAAATTTATTTTGATCCATTAGTTGATTTTAGGCTTTGCTGACCTGCTTTCATTGGGTAGGGTATCTATTTCTGATATATCTGTGATTAGGTCTGAAATATTTTTCCACAAAAAGTAAGCATATCATTTAAGAAGTATACTTCATCTGAAATATCATAATGAGGAAAATAAGCAGTTTTGCTTAAACTGGCATTTCTCTCATGTTCCTGCTGGGTATAGAAGTTTGGGAGATCTAATACAAAGTCTAAGCCTAGAGGAACATCAGGATGAATTAAGTATTAGAAGGAGAGATGTAGACTGTGTGCTTATTATTATCCTGTGTGTGAAGCTAGCATGCAGATGCAGAAAAGACTGTCACTGTGTGGTAAAGGACACACATGCATAAAAGTTCTGCTTCAGTTCCTGGCTTTTTCAGATAAAGAATCACACATGATAAGCCTGGGAAGAACTTTATATCTTAGAGTACTACTGTCAACATACATAGGTCATCTGACCATATCTGGTGCCCTTCAGCTAGACTGGGTTGCTAATCCTTGATTTTCCAGATGGTAGAAAATATGGAAATTATAGTTCAATACAAACAAAAGTGAGCAGAACATAGAGAAGACTGAAATAGCAACACATTGACATTTCATGTTAGTGTTTTACCAATAGCCTATAGAATTTCTCAGCTGAACAATTGCTTTGTATGTGATTCATTCATTTATTTCATATGGTGTAACAGAATACAACATTAACTGTTTTTTTTTTACACTCATGCTTTGTATGTGACAGGGATCAGATACAACAGACGCTCCTCAATTTCATCTTTAATTAAAAAAACAATAATGATGTCAGACCTCCAATTGGAATAGACTGTCTTGGACTATAATGAACTTGTAGCTTGATTTAGTATGAGGCAAATCTGTTGCACTAGAACAATCATTGTGTGTTGTATAGGTATGTCTACATAGTGAGTTTGTCCCATAGAACAATTAAAGAGCCATAGTCACAATGAACTACACTGAAGGATCTGAAATAAAAGAAAGGATATATGGTGTTGATTGAATAAATAAATGCATATGTTTATTCCTAGTGTTTCATGTAAAGGTTAATACATCCGTACAGCAATGTCTCTGCTTTGAATTTCCTATAAATGGATGATATGCTCCAGAGATCATCTAATGAAATTTGGATTCACTCCTCAAAAACTCTGTGCAACTCCAGCAGCCTGTAGATAACAACAGCAACCACAACATAAAATACCTGTAGAAATATTTCCAAAATCATTTTGGTCTCCAGGCAGCTTTCTTCCAAGTTGTGCACATAAAACCTAATCACAATGCCTGATTTTTATAAGTGCTCTTTTTTTTTTTTTTGGCTTATACTGAATAGATAAAACCTGTTACGAAGATCTCAGAACTGTTTTATGCATTTTCCAGTAAAAGCTTGCTTACTCCTTCCCTGCATCCATTTCAATGATGCCGTGCTATCATCAGGACTGATTGTCATAAATGTGATGATCTCTGAAGCACAATATGATAGTAATTAAGTCAGTGGTATTATTGACATATCTGCATGGGGTACCAAACAAGCAACTTCCCTGTTCCACCTTCCAGTGGGTAACCACTTTATTTCGGTTTGGCCAATAAACATCCATCAAACAGTTCTACAGCTAGACCCACTGGCCTGGGTTTTTAAAAATAACTTTTAGCCAGAGGAACCCTCTTTTAAAATATGGTTTGTATATTTACATTGTGTTTGATCCATGCAATAAGTATAGAGAAACCCCACTAAATCATCACTTCATTCTAAACTGCATATAAAAGTGCAGGGAGCTCAAGCTTAATAGTCTCCTTGGTATTTTTTTTCCTCCATATTTGATAGATGGGCTACCACAGCTTTTAAATGGAAGCCTGGTTATCACCTTGGTATCTCCTGCCAAAGAAGAGGCTAAGTTTCAAAGTGCACTGAGTGTGTTTAAAAAAAAGGTACATCTTGCCCAGGAATTCATTTAAGTTAATCCCCTGCCAAAATCTGCCTTTCTATTTCCCTAAACATTTCATCCCTAATAAAAGAGAAATCTTTTCTCTGAGTTATTGTTAGCTTCAAATGCTTGTAAGAAACACTTGGTGGTGCTTTATCCTTACTTTACTACTGTCGCAAGCTAATGAAAGATACTGGGAATTACTTCCCTTGCTCTATTATACTGTATATTCTCTCTCCCATTTTGCAGACCAACATTAAGAATGTGTGTGTGGGTGTGGGTGTGTGTGTGTGTGTGAAGTTTGAAGCACGCTTTTGCTGTTGCAACCATTATCACCTCTCAGTTTGTCAATGAACCAGCGGGGAGGGAAGGGTGTAATGGAATGCAGGCTCTAGACATCAAGAAGTCAACAGTGAGAGCCAAGGATACTTCAGCAAGTGTTTGCCAAAGCCAAAGACTTTTTCTCATAACAATACCATGAGACTCAATTGGACAATGTGACCTGCTCTAATGGGGGAGGGAGAATCCTATACTTTAATTATGTGGGTTTGGTTGGGAATTAGCTAGATCTGGGTTTGCCTTCATCAGTGCAGAAATGATGTACTCAATAAATTTTTTCATTCAGAGATTGGAGATTGGATTGTCTTGACTGTGCTTGCTTTGGTTGGGTTCATCAGTTGGAACATTGACGTATTCTCTCTCTCTCTCTCTCTCTCTCTCTCTCTCTCTCTCTCTCTCTCTCTCTCTCTCTCTC
>NW_020769323.1:15176911-15193584 GCF_900518735.1 Pseudonaja textilis
TATCTATCTATCTATCTATCTATCTATCTATCTATCTATCTATCTATCTATCTATCTATCATCTATTCCACAATGATTGCAACTGTCTTCACAAGGTCAGTCAGAAACATTGTGTTATGTGTCTACTAATGTCAATCGAGTATAGTTTGCTGCAAACTACACAAACAACAGCATGGAAAAGATGAATTGCTTTGAGTGGTTGGAAAGATAGAATATTAATCATTTAATTAATACAATCAAGTGGAAAAACTAAGATGGCACTAGCAGCAATTAGGTTTGAAGGGCTACATGTATTCTTTCCCATCAAATTATTTGCACAAACTGATTGTGCTGGGGGAATAAACAAAGTTTATAAGCCATGTCTTCAGATGGACAAAAGTTTCATTTTTGCGAGTTGCAAAATCAAGGAAGTCCTTGATAGAAAATTTGCAGAATATTTCTAGTTGGTAATAGTTCAAATACACAATCTCTCTTATGTTTTATTCTTTAAATTCTTTTGTTCTTTCTAAGGCTGAGATGAAAGCATGCACAAAAACCTGAAAACCAGCTCAGAAAAGAAGCAAGTGTGGAGTCAAATTATCATTTGGGAATAGATCTTTTGTGATTGCAGGCTGGGACGTATGCAGTTTAATGAATATATATAAATCCATCCCAGTGCAAATGGTCCAGGGGTGAAATTCAACCACCTCGGCCCACCTCAGGAGAGGTGTTAGGGACTATTTGAATAGATAAAAAATCACCCTGGCCTGGTTGCAATTACTATTATACCAAGTATACCAAGCCAGGCCCACAGTCAGGCCCATGGAGCCGGTAGGGAATAATTTTGAATTTCACTCCTGAAATGGTCAAACTATAAAGAACCTTTCCATATAACTGCTATAATATCGCAACACTCTTGATGTTTCGGGAATTTGAAAACAAAATTAGTCATTATAACTGTTGTAGTTGAGCAATGAGAGGCTAGACCAGGGCTAGGATGCAACAAGACTTTATTGTAACAATAAAGGACTGAACGTGTTAGCCCTGCCTGGAGCAGGCTCACAGCGATCAGCGGCTGGCCGGACCCTGCAGCTGGCTTTTATAGCCGGCTGTCGAGGGAGGCCAGCCAATGAGGGGCAGCAAACGCCCCCGCAGCATGAACGGACCTGGGTGGGGACTTTGGCAAGTTCCAGGGACATAACACCCCTTCCCCCCAGATGCGAACACGCATAGTCACTTAAATAAGCGGGCGGTCTGTGCTGGCGCCCCGAGCGTCGTAACTCCGGTGAGTTACCAAGTGTCTCAGAGTTCAAAGAACCCGGTGGGGTTGGTGATGGGGTGCAGCCTCGCTCTGAGGGTTGCACAGGCACCGGTGTGGTGCTTCTGGTTGGCGATGTCGTGGCCCCATCTACTGGTGCCGGTGGTGGATCCATCGGGCAGTCCCGGTCTACTGCCAGCTCCCCTGGTCTGGATGGTGGTGGTGCAGAGGCTCTGGCATGGTCTACGATGGGCGCTTGGTGTGGCACCTGAGGGTCGACCTGAGCCCACGATCCGACGCTGGCGAAGGTACCCTGTCGCTTCCTTAGCTGATCCAGGTGTCTTCTCCAGATGCGGCCGTCTTCCAGCTGGACCCGGTACGACCGGGGGCCGGTGATGGCTACTATCACTCCTGCAATCCACAGTGGGTCTCCGGCATAGTTCCTCGCAAATACATGTTCCTGCAAGACAAAATCTCTGACCCCCGTCATTGAAGCGAGAGGGGTGTCAGGGCAATAGTGAGGGTGGAGCCTATCCAACACAGTTCTTAGGCGTCTACCCATTAGAAGTTCAGCAGGGGATTTGTTGGTGACCATGCAAGGGGTTGAGTGTTGACTAAGCAAGAAACGGGAGAGTCTGTGATGCCAATCTTCTTTGCTGAATCTGGCCAACGCTTCTTTTGTGGATCTAACGGCTCGCTCTGCCAGTCCGTTGCTGGCAGGATGGAAAGGAGCCGTGAAGATATGTCAGATGCCAAGATTTGTGGCGAAACGGCTAAATTCTGTTGAGGCAAACTGGGGGCCGTTATCCAAAACAATGGTATCTGGTAGCCCGTGTGTTACGAATAGGCGAGTTAGAGCCTTGGTAACTGCTAGTGTGGTGGTCGTGGATAGTTGGGCCACGTCGGTCCATTTTGAGTATGAATCTACGACCACCAAGAAGGTTTTGCCGTGTATAGGACCCGCTAAGTCAATGTGTAGCCTTGACAAAGGCGCGTTGGCGCTCTCCCACTTTGTGGGGGTGGTGACTGGAGGGGAAGGTCTGGATTCCTGGCAGGGTTGACATGAGCTTACCCACTTGATGATGTCATCGTCCAAGCCAGGCCACCAGACGTAGCTCCGTGCCAATGCCTTCATCCGGACGATGCCCGGGTGGCCCTCGTGTAGTGCCTCTAAGACTGGTGTGCGAAGTGAGGCCGGAATAACAACCCGGGTGCCCCACAACAGGCAGCCCTGTATGCTAGACAGTTCCTGTTGACGGGTCTTAAAAGGTGTGAATTCGGCTGCGAGGTTAGAGCCCGGCCACCCCCTCCTCACCCAGTCCAGTACCTGGGCGATGGTTTTGTCCGTCTTGGATTTGGTGGCAATGTCGAGAGCGGTGACAGGAAGGTCGAGCTCGGTGACATCGAAGATGGCGTGGACCGGGGCCGGGTCTTCTGCTGGAGCTGGCAGGGGGCAGCGGCTGAGGGCGTCTGCGTGACTTAACGTTTTTCCTGGGCGGTGGATGAGCTTGTACGAATAAGCCGCCAGGAATAAAGTCCACCTCATCATTCTGGGAGACAACACTTGGGGAGTCTGCTTGTCTCCGGAAAGAAGACCCAGGAGAGGCTTGTGGTCCATGATTAGCTCAAAGTTGTGGCCAAACAGGAATTCATGAAATTTCTTAACCGCGGCCACTGCGGCTAAAGCCTCCTTGTCTATCTGACTATAGTTACGCTCTGTTGCTGAGAGCGTTCTGGAAAAGAAGGCAATTGGTGCCTCAGAGCCGTTGGGTAGTCTATGGCTTAATACGGTGCCAATCCCAAAAGGGGAAGCATCCGCGGCTAGTACCAGTGGAAGGTGTGGGTCAAATTGAATAAGGACTGCGTCAGATGTGAGCAGTGATTTGACTGCGCGAAAAGCGGTGTCTTCCTTGTGTCCCCAGTGCCAAGGTGCTTTTTTATCTAAGAGCCTGTGTAGAGGCTCTGCTACTGATGCTTTGTGAGGTAGAAATGATGCATAAAAGTTCAATAAGGGAGAAGGCGGAGCCACGTTGCTGCGATACAGCTGCAATCTTGGGGCTCTGAGATTGCAGCTGATATCTTCGCCCCTGGTCGGTCCTATGGATCTAAATCGTCCCATAGAGACGATGATTGTAAGGGGCGCGTTCTGCTGATCCCAGGGACATCGCAAAGTCCCTGGCTGATCCAGAAGAAGCCCTTTTACCATCGGCGGAGAGGCAGCCCCCTTGGCTGCTGAAGCTGTGGCAGCTCCGGAAGAGAGAGAACGTGCATCGGCTGGTGAGAATTTTTTTTTTTCGGGAACTCAAGGACACTCTAAAATGAGAAGAATCCTGTAAGACTTAGGACAAAAACTGATGGAACTGATTTAGCGGCGATTTCTTAGAGAGAATGTCAAATTGAGGCTTGGCTTTTTACTTTTACTTTTGTTTTCATTGAACTTCTATTGTGATCTAGTAACTGTAACTAGACTGGTTTCTCCTTTTATATTTATCTAATTTTTCTTTCTTTTTTCTCCCTTTTGAGAATAGAGGCTCCCTTTAGTATTATTTTTTTCTTTTAAATATATATATATATACATGTATATTTCCCTCTTTTTCCTAGGCTTTTTGGGGAAAGAAGGGGGAGTGGACTAAAGAAACTTTGTAACACTGCCAACTAGAGGCTTGAAAATACTTTATTGAAAGTTGAAAAAGCTGTGAAGGAATTCTTTCTCAAGGACACTGGAACTTGATTAGATAGAGGGAAGAACACCGGAGAATGTTTTAACAGGTGTTCTTTGGAACTTCTATTATTGAGTACTTGAAGTTTGGCTTTGGAATTTGTGGAGAAGCCATAATAAGAGCCTTGGATAACTAAATAAGATGCAGTGTGCTCTTTTTCTTATCTTTCTTTAGCTGTTTCATCCCTCCTCCTCAACCCCATAGTATTTTGTAATATTTGTATATTCTATTTTCTTTTTCTTTTTCTTTTGACTTTATTTTTAATTTTTAAACTTACTTTTTTTTTTTTTAAAGGGAAAGCCTCAGAATAGCTTTTCTTTTTCCTTTTGTTTATTGGGATTTTTGCCTTTTCTATTTTTCATTTTCATTTTTTATTTATTTTTATGGTTATTTTTTTTTATTTTTTGAGATCCTACAATTGGACTAGGGTGTGAAGAACCTGAAGAATTCTTTCTTTTTCCTTTTTTTTTTTTGATCATTGTTTTTTAATATTATTGGGTCTTACTCTCTTTTTCTTTTTTACTATTCTTAATTTTTATTTTTGAATCATAATTGGCCATCTTACAATAGGATTAAGGTCTAGAAGAACCTGAAGAATCTCCTTCTTTTTTTTTCTTTTTAATCTTCTTTTTCTCCCTCTCTTTTTAATCCTGGACTCTTTATTTTTTATTGGCTTTTTTTAAAAATGTTTTTCTTCTTCCCAATTGGATTATAATTGGCTACCCTACTGATTGGATTAAAGGAGCTTAAAGATCTTGAGTTATTCAAATGAGTAAGAAAACTTTACTTTCTGGCAGTTCAACTTCTGCTCCTGCTTCTCCATCAACTGGAGGACGACTATCAATAATGGCGAAGCAAGATAAAGTACAAATGGATCTAGCAACGATTATACAAGGAATACAAGAACTCAAAATAAGCATTGACCAAAGAACAGAGAGTATTGAACAAAGAATTGCAAAGACTGATGAAAAAATTGAAAACTTTCAACAGATGATGGCAAAACAGGAGGAGAGACTCCAAAAAATCGAGGAGAAAGATAAACAAAGAGATGAGACAATTGGAAATATTGTTAGCAAATTAACAACGGTGCAACAAGATATAAATGGGATGTTGAAGTGGGAGATGGATAGGTCAGAATTTTATCTCAGATTTCAAAATATTGAGGAAGAAAAAGGACAGAATTTGGTGGCTGTAATGATAGAAATTCTGGCTGGAGCCTTGGAGATAACAGAGGAAAAGATGATGGACGGAGTAGATGAGATATATCGTGTTTTTACAAGATATGCAATGAGGAATAAGCTACCAAGGGAGATCCATGTCAGATTTACTAAGAAGACTATTAAAACACAAATATTACAAGTCGCAAGAGATAAGGGGCTGAAATATAAAGGTAAAGAGATTATGGTTTTAAAACAAGTCCCCAGAAGAGTGAGAGAGATGAGAAGAGAATATCGATTTTTGACCAAAAAATTATTGGAAAAAGACGTGAATTATAGATGGTTGATCCCAGAAGGATTAATGTTTATATGGCAAGAACAGAGACACAGAATCGACTCAATTGAGAAAGCAGAAATATTCCACAACAAATTTTTTGGAAGAAGAGAAATAGAGACAGAAAAAGAAACCTTTGCAATTGAGCCTCAAGAAGACCAGATGAGATCGGGGAAGGAAGAAGGTGCGGTAGGTGGACAAATGGAGACCAAAGAACAACGTGAAGTAAGATCCACAAGAACTGTTAGACCTAAATATAAAACATAACCATGGAGGAAAAAAAATTGATTTCTATGAATATAAATGGATTGAACTCAGCTATTAAAAGAAGAAAAATCTTTCATAAATTAGAGAAGTTAAAATTTGAGATAATTTGCCTACAAGAAGTACATATTAAAAAACAACATCAACGATTATTGGTAAGACCAAAACTGGGGAAAATTTTTACTTCCTTGACTAACTGTAAGAAAAGAGGAGTGGTCCTGTATATTAAAGAAACTATTGTAGCAAAATTGGTTTATACTGATGAAGATGGAAGAGTATTAATGGTTGAAATAGTGGATAACAATATAAAAATATTACTTGTTGCAATCTATGCTCCGAACGATAAACAAGAAGAATTTTATAAAAAGTTACATATGAAATTAATTGGACTGTACCATGTCAATATAATTATGATGGGAGATCTTAATGGAATTGTAGATAATAAATTGGACTATACAGCGACAGCATTAAAACAAAATAGAAAGACTCTCCCTAAATCCTTTTTTAAAATGGTAGATGAATGAAATTTAAAAGATATATGGAGAGAAAGAAATGGTAAAACGCAGCAATATACTTTTTATTCAAATAGACATTTATCATGGTCCAGAATAGATATGATTTGGACCTCATCAGAACTAATATCTAACATTCAAGAAATAAATATAGAAACGGGTATATGGGCAGACCATAACCCTATGACAATTAAATGGAAAGGACAAAGAAGAAGATCTAGATGGACATTAAATAACGCTATCTTAAAGGAAAAAGACAATGGATGGACAAAGAATTGGCCTTCTTTTTCATTAAAAATAAAAAAGAAGATACTTCAATGCAGAATGTTTGGGATACAATGAAGGCATATGCGAGAGGATTAATAATGGACTATACAAAGAAAAAAAATATTAGGAAGAGGCAAACTATTAAAGCTTTAGAAGATGATTATAAAAAAACTGGAAAAAGAATTGCAGAATATGCCACAGAAAAAAGATATTAAATTCAAAATGGATATAATTAAACATAAGATGGGTCAGGCGGAGAAAGAGGAGTTGGCACAAAAAATTAGAAGTGCTAAACAGAACTATTTTGAAGATGCAAATAAACCAGGTAGGTGGCTAGCATACAAATTGAGAAAGGAGAAAGAATCTAGGAGAATAGTACAGTTAATAGATGATAAAGGTCAAATTTGTTATGGTAACAAGGAGAAAAAGATAATTATCCAAGACTTTTATGGACAATTATATAAACAGGAGGATTTTGATGAGGAAAGAATTAAGCTTTATCTACAAAATGCTAACCTACCCAAGATACCTGAAGAGACTGAAAAAATGTTAGAAAGTACCATAACAATGATGGAACTAACGGAAGCACTTAATAGGCAGAATAATGGAAAAGCACCAGGCCCAGATGGGCTCCCGGCAGAATTTTATAAAACATTACAAGAATCGTTGAGCATTCCATTGTTAGAAGTTATGAATGAAGCCATGTTAAATAAGAAAATACCTAAAACATGGTCAGAAGCTTATATCACACTTATTCCAAAAGAAGGGGCTGATCCATCACAAATTAAGAACTATAGACCTATTTCTTTACTGAATGCAGATTACAAAATCTTTGCTTCCATCTTGGCAGAAAGGCTCAAAAGATATCTAAATAACTTTATTCATCCTGACCAGAATGGATTCCTGCCAAGGAGACAAATTAGGGATAATATGAGGGTAATTCTGGACACTTTGGAATATTACGAGGCACACCCTGAAAAACAAATGGCTTTGGTATTTTTAGATGCCCAAAAAGCATTTGATAATGTGAATTGGAGATTCATGTTTTTGTTATTGGAACAGATGGGCTTTGCTAGAAAATTTATTCAAGCAATAGAAGCCATATATGACAAACAAACGGCGAGAGTGATGATAGAGGGAGATTTTACAGATTCTATTAATATAAGAAAAGGCACAAGACAAGGTTGCCCATTATCACCTTTGTTATTTGTATTGACTTTGGAAGTGCTGAATAGAAACATTAGAGAGGATCCAAATATAAAAGGAATGAAAATTAAGAAGGAGGAATTTAAATTGCAAGCCTTTGCGGATGATTTGGTTTTTATTTTGGAAGATCCTCTAGGAACAGCTTTAAAGCTACTGGAAAAGATAGAGATTTATGGTGAGATGGCCGGTTTGAAAATAAACAAAGATAAAACAAAGATCTTGACAAAGAATATGTTATTAAAAGAGATGAACTGGCAGATTTATTGAAAATTCAAGTTACGAATAAGGTCAAATATCTGGGGATATATTTGACGTCAAGATGTACTACATTGAAAGAGAATAACTATATCAAACTTAAACAACAGATAGCATCTGATTTGAAAAAATGGGAAAATCTACAATTGTCATTGATAGGTAGAATATCAACAATCAAGATGAATATTTTACCCAGAATTTTATATTTATTCCAAACCATACCAATCAGGCTTGGTAAAGATTACTTTGAAGAATTAAATAAAATTGTGTTGAAGTTCATATGGCAAGGTAAGAAAGCCAGAATAAAATTAAAACTCCTGCAAGATGCTAGAATTAGAGGAGGTTTTGGCCTCCCGAATTGGGAGTTGTATTACCAAGCTGCAAATTTAATGTGGGTTAAGGATTGGATAACATTAAGAAAGACTAGATTGTTGACTCTAGAGGGGCATGATTTATTACTGGGATGGCATGCTTTTCTGTGGTATAAGGGAACCAAATCGCAGGGCTATTTTAGAAGGCATTATATAAGGGAGTCTTTATGGTTGAATTGGGAGAAAATTAAGAGAAAATGTTATTTGAAAATCCCAGTCTGGTTATCAACTATTGAAGCTTTTTCTTATCCTATAATATATGAGAAGGAACAAACAGTTAGATATGGGGAAATATTGGATGAAAAGAGTGAACTTAAAACAATGCAAAAACTAGAAGAACAAGGCATAAAGATGAATTGGTTTTCATATGCGCAAATACATTCAAGGTATCTTATAGATTCTAAAGCGGAGGGATTTTATGATAAATTGACTGATCTAGACAGGATCTTGACAGGTACTGATGAAAAAATGATTAAAAAATTATACACTTATTTGTTGGAAATTTTATTAGAGGAGGAACAAGTTAAAGAAACGATGATTGTTTGGGGGAAGAATTTTGGATATGGGATTGATTTGGAGAATTGGGAAAAATTGTGGTCCCAAAATTATAAAATGACAATGTCAACAGCTTACAAAGAAAACTTGTATAAGATGTTTTACAGGTGGCATTTTCCCCCGACAAGAATTGCAAGAATGTTTAAGAACAAATCTGAAAAATGTTGGAAATGTCATCAGATACCTGGCTCATACTACCATATGTGGTGGACTTGTGAGGACGCTAGAAAATATTGGACTAAAATTCGCATATGGTTGGAAAAAATGACAAAGACACATATAGACTTGAAACCAGAGATTTTTTTATTGGGAATCTTACCGGATATATATAATAAAAATTTGAAGTATTTGATTGTAAATATATTAACAGCGGCTAGGATTGTATTTGCTAAGAACTGGAAGAGTGAGAAAATTCCATCAGAAGAAGAAATTATTAAGAAAATATTGGATTGTGCTGAAATGAGCAAATTGACATTTGAAATCAGAGAACAAGAAGATAAACAATTTTATGAAGTTTGGGATCTTTTTTATCAATGGTTAGATAATAAAACATAATGATAGAATATTCAGATTTAGCATAAAAAAAAATTTTTTTTTCTTAATATTATCTTTATAAAACATTATTAAGGTAGATTTGGTATGATCTTATGATTTATTGCAAAATAAATTAAGCAAACTATAGTTATCTCGTTAAAATATGAATTAACAAAATTATAAATGATTTTTTTTTTTTTAGTGATGATATTAGGTTATACAATTATTGATTGATAATATGAGCTATTATGTAATATAATTATACTGGTGACTAGGAAATGGATGCACAAAAAAAAGTGGTAAACCAATCGATGCACTGTATGTAAATTTATGAAGAAGGATCTTTTTATGTTTTTTGTGGTATGTTTATGTTTATTTTGTTATGTATGTTTATGTTTATCTTGTTATTAAAAAATAAAAAAAAATATATTTTTTTTTTAAAAAGTTCAATAATCCCAAAAAGGCTTGTAGCTCGGCTTTAGTGGTTGGCGTGGGTGCTTCATGAATTGCCTTGACCTTGGACTCTAGGGGGTGGATGCCTGAGGGGTCAATTCTATAGCCCAGAAAGTCCACCTGCCTAGTGGCAATGGCACATTTTTCCTTTTTTAATTTGAGGCCATGCTGTCTGAACCTGTCTAACACTGCTCTGACTCTCTGGAAGAGTTGGGGTCTGTCCCTGGCCGAGACCAATATGTCGTCGAAGTAGGGTACTACGCCAGGGAGGCCCTGTAGTATACGCTCCATGAGGGATTGGAAGATGCCCGGGGCAACACTTACGCCAAATTGGAGACGCTTGCACCGGAAGGCACCCCTGTGGGTCACAATGGTCTGCAGTTCGGCTGTTTGGTTGTCAACAGGGAACTGCTGATACGCTTGTGACATGTCCAATTTGGCAAAAATGTTGCCAGGCTCAAAGGTATGCAATAAATGTTGAATGACCGGGACTGGGTACGCGCTAACTTGTAGAAAGTGGTTGATTGTTGTTTTGTAATCTGAACAAATTCTCAGGCTGCCATCCTTTTTAAGGGGTGTGACAATTGGCGTCTCCCATTTGGCGAAGTCTGTCGGCTCAATGACCCCTTGCTTTAATAATTTATCGAGCTCTGCATCCAGTTTAGGCCGAATGGCGAATGGGACTCTACGCGGTTTCAGCCGGACTGGAACCGCTTGGGGGTCAACTGTAAACGAGATGGGGGTACCATTATAACACCCTAACTCATTGCTGAATACGTCTGAGTAGTCAGTGAATAAGGAGTCAGTGTCAGAAGCTGAGACAGCATGGACTCCTGTTTAACCCTAGGCCGAGGTAGGGGAACCAATCAAGCCCCAGAAGACTGGGGAGGTTGCCGTTAACTACCACTAGAGGCAGGTGGCCTTTAAAAGCTTTAAAATTAACCAGGAACTTGCCTTTGCCGAGCACTGGAATGTCTTTTCCCTGATAATCCCTCAAGGAGATCTGGCACTTCTGGAGCTGGTTTCGGGATAGTCTGGGCTGTATTTTCTTGAGGGTGCTCCAAGAGATGATTGACCCCGTGTCAACCTCCATACGACAAGGTTTACCTTCTAATAAAATGGAAAGTGTTATTTTACTAATAGAGTGACAGGTGTGGTTAGCATGGTAGCAAGTGTGACAATTTAGTACTTGCCTTTGAGACCCAGAATGTGAAAAGGAAGGAACCTTTTGTGCTGAGTTGTGCGCGGCCTGGCAGACTCTAGCGATGTGGCCTTTTTTGTGGCAATGGTTACAGATGGCACCCTTGAATTTGCACGTAGCTCTCGAGTGAGGTCCGCCACAGGATAGGCACAGGATGATGTGTTTGGGTGTGCTGTTGGTTTCTTGCCTGACTCCTGCCTGTGGTTATTTGGCATGGGTGAGGCGGTGGATGTCTGTTTGATCGTTAGGGTCATCTTCGTTGACTATCTCTTCTGAATGAACGGTGGCGCAGCTTTGTTTGGGGATGGGACCTTGAATTTCAGTGGCTGACTGGGTTGCCAGTTCAGCTGCCAAGGCTTCCTCAACGGCCTGGGATAAGTTGAGGTCCTTCTTGGCGAGTAGTCGCCTTTGGAGGTGAAGGTCTTTGACCCCGCAGACGAGCTGGTTGAGGAGCATGTCATCAAGATAGTTCCCGAACCTGCAGTGGAGGGCTGCAGTCCTCAAGGCGGCCATATATTGGTTGACGGTTTCTTTTTCCGCTTGCTTCCTCATCCGGAAGGTGAAACGCCTCGCGATTTGTGATGGTCTGGGGGAGTAATGATTGGTGAGAATCTCTAGCAATTCTGCCCAGGGAACATTCTTTAACTCACGTGGAGCAACGAGTGCTGTGGCTGTATCAAAAACGATGGCTCCGCAATAACTGAGGAAGAATGACCTTTTTCTGTGCTCCCCAGCATCAGCCAGACCGATAGCGTCGATATAGTGGTTAAAACGATTCTTGTATGACTCCCATTTTTCTTCTTCCGGCTTGAACAGTGGGAAGGCTGGGTTGGAGTTCATGATGAGGACTCCTGCGCGTTATGCTGTTGAGAAATCTCTCTGGGACAACAAAATGGCACTTGTGCTCTTGTCAGGCTAGTGACTACAGCTCTGGAGAGGCTCCACAGAACCTCTCTGCTCTCTCTCTCTGGGCTGCAATTGTGGCTAAGCTGCAACGGCTGTTGGCAGCGTTTTGATTTTCGCGCTCCTGGAGAGCGTAGGCGGTGATGGCTTACCGCCTCTGATAGCGCTTTGAATTTCGCGCCTGCGTAAGTGTCAGTGACTCGGAATAACAGCACCGCGCTGTATTCCGGCTTGAAATTCAAATGACAGCCGTTTGAATTTCGCGCTCTTTTGTATTGAGTGGCTGCGGCTCGCAGCGCTTCACTTTCCTCTGTAGCTTGCTAACAAGCGGCTACAGATGCTTATTACTTTCGCTTTTGCTGACCGAGCTCTCCGGCGGCGCGGCTGCAGCTCAGCGGTTTTAGTGATTTCAGCTGTTGCGAATTGCCTCTGGTAGCCATCCCACCCTCGTCGCCAGTGTTGTAGTTGAGCAATAAGAGGCTAGACCAGGGCTAGGATGCAACAAGACTTTATTGTAACAATAAAGGACTGAACGTGTTAGCCCTGCCTGGAGCAGGCTCACAGCGATCAGCGGCTGGCCGGACCCTGCAGCTGGCTTTTATAGCCGGCTGTCGAGGGAGGCCAGCCAATGAGGGGCAGCAAACGCCCCTGCAGCATGAACGGACCTGGGTGGAGACTTTGGCAAGTTCCAGGGACATAACAATAACAAAAAGCAATGGAGCTGACAGTTTCAGTTAATCCTTTGCCTTTCAGATAATAAGAATATCTGAAGGATAGTGCAGAAGGTTGCCCTGAAGCTAATATACCATGAATGCTTAAGTATATATTATTTTAAACTCTGAGGCAGTTTCCATATACAAATGTTCAGACAGGGACACTGTTAGATTTTAATTCAGCTCAAAATTATAACATCTGCAGTTGAGCTTGCAAGCTAAAACAATAATCTTGAAGAAACACTTCCAAGGTATTTTGAGAGCATAGCACCTGCCTGCTATTTATTAAAATACATTTTCATTTGAGCCTTGAAAACAATGTCATTCCTTTAAGAGGTACAATAGCAGCAACATCTTCTTTTCAGGCTTCAAATTAACAAGACCCAATTTTTAAAAAAGTGGGGGGGAGGAACAGAATGAACCCCCACTACTTTTTGAAGGTTTGTAAGGATAAGAATTTATGAATTCTACATAGAGCCAAGATGCCAACTATCATGCTATTTTTCTTTCATATTTATAACTGTTTACAGAAACTAAGCAATGCAATTTGTATGAATGTACAAGTGAGCAAAAAAGTAATAATGGAATGGCACTTTTCTAATAAAATGCAAAGTAAAATCTTAAAACCTTAACAGTATTTGATATGCTCTTCAAATGCTAATTGTGTTCTTTCAATAGCCTGGCTGCTTCTGTTCTTAACAATAGAAATAGAATACAGAATAAAAATAAAAATAAAAAGTTGAAAGGGGCCTTGTCAACCCCCCTGCTCAAACAGGAGACCCTATACCATTCTGAACATCTAATCTCATCTGGAGGTTGTATCAACCAAAAATTGTTCTTACTGACAAGCCTTGATAGTTGGGTGCTGCCTGAGGAAATACACATTGTATCTTAGATGAAGAAATGCTTTCCAGGTGAACCTGGTCTAGCAGATTAAATAGATAACAGTAACAACAATAACAATAACAACAACAACAATATAGTGATTTGTGATATGAACCCCAGCATGGTTATCTTGTTTGCTGTGTACACTGTTATTTTTTGTGTATAATAATAATCCAAAGACATTTATTTGAAACTAGGATGGAAACCGTTGATGGGATGAAGCTTTCTTCTTGAACATGACTCCAAAATAGACATTGAGAATGCAGTGGATAATATATATTGTCTGCCATTTGTCCTTGATGTTGCATAAATGGCCAAAACCACCACGATGATACAGTTTGTATTTAAAATGCATACCCTTTCTCTGAGATAGTCCATTGAAATGAGTTTTTATTGAAATCCATCTGATCTCTGCACATGGAACTGCACTCTTAATATATTCCTCATCTTTCAAAGAATATTTATACTGTCACATCAATATTGATTGAGATTTTACATGTGGTAAGAATCTTTTGAAAAATCCTTGGTTTTTTCATATTCCGGCAAGGATGCTTAAAATGGTTGAGCTGAGCAAAAGTCTTGGCAGAAAGCTACAGATTTGTTCAGGATAAAGAGAAGCATGGAGAATGGTGGCAGCTGAAGAATTTGGTATGATGAATTTCTAGATAGTGCAAAGAAAAGAGGAAAAAAGGATCTGACAAAATAAGAGAAAATAAGTCCTATAGCTAATAGAAAATAACAAATTAGCAATCATTTTAATGACCAATTCTTTACTTTGTTATTTATTTTGTTATTTATTTATTTTGTTATTTTTATGTTTGTAGATCTCTCTATAAAAAGAGTATCTTACAATACCTAGCTAGTAATTTTTTAACCTTAAATTACTCACTTTCCATGGACACTAGTAATGCAATTACTCTCCTATTTTTTGTAATATGTATCTCGTTCTTTTTTCAGTAAAAGTTTTACCCAAGGATACAATGTAGTTTAAATAAAAGTGAAATGACACCATTTTTACAGCAATAAAAGCTGGATTACATTACAACTTTTCACCTTGCTCTATTCTCATAAGCATTCTCATACGATAATAATGGTTAAATAGACAACTTCTGAAAGAATTAGTTCCTGTTCTATCTGTGCCTTCACCATTTCTTTGAAAATGAAAAAAAATAGAATAAGTTACTGTTCAAAGAAATAAGGTATGTGGGGCAGATAAATTTAAATGCTGAACATTGAGGGTAATGGAAGGTCGGGTTTATGAAAACAGCATTGCAAAGCAAGACTTGCATCTTTTTGCAGGAATTATACCATCCCGTGCCTATGATACCATTACACTGTTTTGTCATTTAGGCATTCTGACAAAATCAGGGAGAGCCTACGCACAGTTCTTATTTGTTTATTTCCTACCTTTAATATTTTTATAAATAATTCAAAGCAGCAAACATGCTCCTTCTTCCTCCTATTTTTTTCCAAGCAGTCACCCTATGAAGTGGGTGGGATTGAGATTATGACTGGCCCAGCTGGCTTTCATGTCTAAGGCAAGACTAGAACTCACAGTCTCCTGGTTTCTTAGTTTGGTGCTTTAACCACTAAACTTGCTCTTCTTGGTAATTTAAAGAAAAACAACTGTGTTTAAATAACAGTGGAAAAAAAGAGGTTGTAATAACCCTAGGAAAAGGAGAAACATGCTCTTGGAAAGCAGCCCCACCTTTGTTAATAACCCTAGCAGGAGAGGGCCAGCATATCTATAAGACAAAAGACCTTCAGCCTCAGGGTGATGGGATTAGCCCTCACTCAAGATCCAAACCAGGACAAAGCCACATTAGGAATTGTCCAACACCCTTTCAGAACACAAGCCTCTTCATTACATCATCATCCAAAACTTCCAACCAAATCTGGGAGCTCAGACAACTTCAGCTATGACCCGTGCATAATCCCATGGGAGTCTGATAGCAGCCAATAGAATACATGTCCTTGCACAGGAGCAGGAAGCTCAAATTCAAAGCCCAAGAGAAGGCCCTCTCTCAACTCCATGTAGTCAGCTGCACTAGGATCATGTGCTTGATGGTTCTGCTTCATTAAACCATCTTTCAATTGGCCTCCATGTTTCCAGTGTCTTTCTCCCCACTTGGAACTGAACCAGATGGATATTTCTCCAACAGTAATCTGGTTGGTCAAGAAGGAATGTCATCCAAACATTTCTTGAAAGTGGGATAGGCAGATTAATGGCAGACTGAAAACAGTCTTAAGAAAGATTGTAACTTCTAGGAAAGAGCATTGACTGCTCTACCTCAAGGCTAGTTAATAAAGGAGAGGGGGAAAGACCAGCAAGCAAATTGTGACACCACAGGCCATGAAATGCCACAACAGGGAAGGGGGAAAGGAGGAGAAATTTATAAAAGAAGTTAATTAAAAAAAACCTTTAACCAGCAAAGATAATTTTTAGAATTCATATCAACCCCTAGTTGAGTGGAAGAAACTTTGATATTTTTTATTAATTCTGTGATCTGTGCCAGCTGTCTTCTTATTAATAATGTTATTTGTGCAGGAGTCACACATAGTTTTTTATAGCCATTGTAAACTATACCACTATGTAGTAAGGCAGGGGATCAGGGAAAAACAAACAAGCTTACCTCAGAAGCCAAGGCAAAACCAAAATCCAGAAAGTAAGCTTGAGTGATCTTACACCATTTCAAAGGGCAATTAGGGAATTAGAAGCAATATATATTCAGGAAGATTGGACAATTGTTTGACAAAAAAGTTTTGACTCCCAAGCCCTTCTTTTATGTCTGTGACTCTGCCAATTTCCCTGAGTCATACCTTTCCTTTTTGAGAAGACTCACTGAACATTTCTGTTCTACTTGTCTGGTCTTTCTGCATGCTAAAGCAGGGGTCGCCAACCTTTTGGACCTCAGGGACCACCAAACTCATAATTTTAGATCCCAGGGACCACTAAATGGTTCTGTGGGTGTGGTCTAATTTGTGGTGGTCATGTGACTGGCTGGGCATGGCTTGTAGGTAAATATTATAAATATTTATATAGATATTGATTTTTTTTATAAAAAAGAGCAACTTTTACCCAAAATCAGGCAAAGCAGGCAGGCAG
>NW_020769323.1:15196055-15211968 GCF_900518735.1 Pseudonaja textilis
TATCTATCTATCTATCTATCTATCTATCTATCTATCTATCTATCTATCATCATCTGTAAATAAATGCAATATTATTTATCTTCAGGATAAAACCATTGATTCAACATTATAAACTCAAAATTTTTCTCCTTCTAACAGGTTGCCTCAATTTATTTGTTTAAGGTCAAGATCACCTACTGAATTTCTTCAGAAATCACAGATATAGAATTTGGTTAAAAAAAAAAAATCCTAGAAAAACAAGATTTAATGTAAGGTTTTAGTTCAAATTCCAAATGAAATTAAGCTCATGATGTGCATACATCTTTCTTTTTATTATCTCTTCCAACTATTCAAATTTATGTAGAGATTGCTTTTAGGGCATGGGTCCCCAGGCTATGGCCCATTCAAAATTGGGCTGCACAAGTGGTTGGTGTACCTAGCACTCATGTAAAACCATCCCCTCTCCTCCCCCGACACACCAGGTGGTCATCAAGCTGGAAAGTTTGGGGACTGCTATTTTTGGAATGACTCATTTTATGTATACCTTTAAAGCAAAAATAATGCAAAGTATTGTTGTTAAATAACCTACTAACTCTTTGAATAGGAGGAATAGAATAAAAGAACTGGACTTTTTTTTTCTCCATAGACTTTTTTGTCAGAGATGCTCCAAGATACTCCGAGATGATGAGTGGGTAGGATTCAGAGGAAGGATTCAGAAAAAGAACAATCAACCAATGGAACAGTTTGCCCTCGGAAGTTGTGGGGGCACCATCACTTGAGACTTTCAAGAATAGATTGGGCTGCCATCTGTGAGAAATCGTGTAGGGTCTCCTGCTTGGGCAGGGGGTTGGACTAGATGACCTACAAGGTCCTTTCCAACTCTGATTATCTGTTATCCATTTTGTTTTTTTTCCTGGCACAATTTTCTTTCTCTTACAAACAAGAGACTAAAGAGAGGGACAGATAATTCCTACTAAAAGTTGAAGTTGATATCTTGCATACAGTCTGGAATTAATTACACCACTGCAATTAACCCCAGAACCATTAGTGCCCACTTTTGCCTGAAGAAAGGGCAAATAAAAACATCTTTGGTTGAAAATTGAGATTTATTTTAAGTTAAGAGCTTCTTGTTTTTTCTTCATTCCAGTTTGAACAATAAAATGCAAAAGAGAAACATTAAATAAGATCCATCCTGACAGTGTTAAGCTTTGGCCTGATTAGTAATGGACTCAGTGGCATCAAAGATATGGCATCCAAATAACATTTTGAGTTCTTCAAGTTTTAATAAGTCTATTTATTCACTGCCTATGAAAATCAATGAAAAACTGTTATTGTTTTATTCATTAGTTTGCCGATAAAAATCAGTAATTTGTTTTGAAGGGCTTTAGTGGGCACACAAAATCACAAAACTGCATCTCACTTAGTTTGGATATGCCATGCAGGGCAATTCACTGGAGAAAGCAAATACGCTTGGAAGAGTTAGCAGTAAAAAGAAAGCAGGCCACCAAAGAACATCAACATTGATGGACACCATCAAAGCTGACACCAACGAGAGCACAGAATAACTCAAAGATGTAGTAGAAGATCAGAATATGTGAAGAGACCTAGTCCATAGAATCGCCAAGAGTCAGACACAATTGAATGGATATCATCATCATCATCATCATCATCATCATCATCATCATCATCATCACAGAAGATACACAAAGCAGGACTAGAAGGGGCTATTCATGATCTAGAGACAGCAATAAATATATCTTCTAGAATGCATTTATAGCTCTTGTACCTAATAAATCATAGTTTATAGCAGTGTTGCCTCTCATATCTATCTAACAATACAAGTGTGTCATGTCAACATCCTATAAATTCAATCATTCCATATTTGCATCCCAGTATCTGATGCAAACAGATAACCTGTGGCATTTGCTTCTGGCTAACACATATGTATCATTTTCTGGTCTCCTTATCCTCCTCTACATCACCTACATTGAAGGGTTAAACCATCCTCAGATTCTTTAGGGATAGAAAGCTATGAAAGGGCTGACAAGTAATGTGCCTTTAGTTATGGTAAACACCATTTCTGTTGTATCAAAAGTGGTTTTTATTTTCGGAAAGGCAATTGGACTGGGTTTTTTTTTTTTTTTAGGAAATAGAAGACGTTTGTTTCACTTCCTATCCTGGAAAATTCATCAGTTGTATTGGATGGTGTGGGAGAAGAAATGTCCATGGACATTTTGACATTTCTCTTCTTCCTACTTTCCCTCTCATATGCACACATCCCAAACTCTGGACAATCTGTAATAATTTTACATGTATAGATAGTCCTTGACTTACAACCATTTAATGATTGTTTGAAGTTATGATGCTGCTGAAAAAAATAACTTATGGCCTGTCACACTACCCTCATAAGATCACAACTTGGGTGCTTGGCAAACAGCTTGCATTTATGATAGTTACAGCAACCTGCAATCACATGAGTGTGATTTGCAATCTTGCCAGACAGCCTCCAATGAGCAAAGTCAGTGGGGAAAGCAAGACTTGCTTAATGACTATGATCCACTTGACAACAGTGTGATTTGCTTAATGACTGTTCATAAAAGCTTGGAAATTGGGTGCAGTCACATGATGCCTGACTTAATGCCTTTCCATTTAATCATGAATTTTCTAGTCTCAGTTGCAGTCATAAGTCAGAGGTTATCTATACATGGGAATTTTTTTTGCTTTCAGAAAAAAAATGCAGCTACAAAAGAACAGTGGCTGCGCAGTGGTTAGAATGCAATATTACAGGCTAATTCTCCTGACTGCCAGCAGTTCGATCCTGACTGGCTCAATGTTGATTCAGCATTCCATTCTTCTGAGGTCAATAAAATGAGAACCCAGATTGTTGGGGGCAATATGCTGAATCTGTAAACTGCTTAGAGAGGGTTGTAAAGTACTATGAAGTGTTATATAAGTCTAAATGCTATTGCTAGTCCTATGAAAATCTGAATTTGCAACTGTGTTTACCACAATTAACTAATGAATAACTTGCGGTATTAAGATTGTCCTTGTTTTAGGAAGAGAAATGACTTTGTATATAATTGCAAGTGACCCACAATGACGGTTGTGGAACTATCTATTGTATTCTTGGTTTCTAGGTAAAGAAGCTGCAGAAAACCATTCTTCTATGTTATAGCTGAAAAGGGTAATATATTTAGATTCTTCACTCAATTCACAATGGTCAAGAACATTAAAGTTTAAGTAACTTGTGCTGCTCAGTGACAACTTTATTATGAACTTTGTTTAGTACCAGTCTTTGGACAGATATCTATTCTTTATTTTAATAACCTAGTAAATTTACAACTATTTGTAAGGAATGAATCTCAATACATACAGTAGATAGATGAATGTTCTTAATGTAATACATGAAATGAAATGCATCTTTGCAATCTACAGTTTCACAATATATAGATTAATTACAAAACACATGTGGTCTGTTGCATTCCCAGTTGGCTCAGCATAATGTTTATTGAGACACATATTCCCATCTGTCTTGATAAGAAGAGGGACTTGATTCTTGCTGTAATTTTTTTTAATTGCCACAAAGAACTAGCTGTGCTCAGCAGTATTTTGAGTACAATTTCTTTGGGATTGGACCCTTTATCATTCTTATTCAGGAATTGTTTCTAAACAGCAAATATCCTGCTTGCATTTCAAATTTCCACTTCAGCCTGAACTGTTCTTCTGATTATATGACCATTGGTTCTCATTACTTTAAGCAAGCAAACCATCCATCAGAACAGATTATCTCATTGTGCCTTATGAAAAGTAGTATACTCTTAAAGAAGGTGAATGTCAACCCACATCTTAATGTTGGAATAAAAACACTGTAGTGTCTTTCAATTTTCTTTTTTTTTTTTAAATATAATTTATTAATTTTTACAATTAAAACCAGTCACAATACATACACAAATAAGCAAAAGAAAGAAAGAAAGAAAAGAAAGGAAAGAGAAGAGGAAGAGAGGGAAAGAATTTTAAGAAAAGAAAGAAAGAAAGAGGTTGCAGGATTAAAAGTATTCTTATTTTAACAGTTTGCAAGATCTTCTTTTGTTTTCATCACCTTAACTCGTGTCATATAACCACACCTGTTTTTAACTTATATCCCTACCTCGTTATTATGTATTGATATTTTTCTTTTATGCCTTATAATATATTATTTATCTTTGGTCAATCCAATTATACCAACAATTCCAGCTGTCATAGTATAGTGAAGTGTCTTTGTTTTTTAGCGCCAAAGTCAATTTATCCATTTCTGCGCATTTTGAGATTTTTTCAATAATCATTTCTTCTGATGGAATTTGGTGTTGTTTCCAAAGTTGAGCGAAGGCTAATCTGGCCGCTGTTAAAATGTGTATTGTTATGTATTTGGTTTTTTTGGAAATTTGCTTATCAAAAATCCCTAGTAGGAAGGACTCTGGTTTGTATTCGATCTGCTCTTTGGTGATTTCTTCCAACCAAGTTTTGATTTTCTTCCAATACTTTTGGGTTTCTGCACAGGACCACCACATATGGAAAAAGGTTCCTTCTTTTTTCCTACACTTCCAGCAATGCGGACTCATGTTGGGGTGCATCTTCGCTAACCTCGAAGGGGGGAGATGCCATCTATAAAACATTTTATAAAGATTTTCCTTGTATGCTGCCGATTTGGTAATCTTATTGTTTCTGCCCCAAACTTTCTCCCATTCCGCTAATGTGATGCTGCGCCCTACGTTCTTACTCCAAGCAATCATATTTCCTTTTACGATTTCTTCTTCTAGTTCTGTTTCTAATAAGTAGTTATAAAATTTTGTTATGTTTTTTTTATTTGATCCTAATAAAATTTTATCTAACTGTTGCAGTTTGTTATTAATTCCGAATTCTTTTTTGTCTTGTTTATATCTGCTTTGAATCTGGAGATAAACCCATTGATCAATTTTATGTCCTTGCTCTTGAAGATCCAGCCTCGGTTTCAAATTCCCTTGTGGGTCTAATAAGTCTTTGTATTTAATCATTTTGGTAAGCTCCAAATTGTTTGGGTGAATCATTGCCTCCATTGTTGAAATCCATACTGGTACTTTTGTATAATGTTTTTTCCTTATTTTCCTCCAAATTGTTAATAGTGCATCTCTAATTAAATGTCTATGGAAATATTTTTGACTGGTTTTCCCTACGTCCCATAGAAAGGCGTGCCACCCCCTTTGTAAATCATGACCTTCTAGAAATAGTATTCTTTTATTGGTTAAATTCACCCAATCCTTCAACCAAACTAATGAGGTGGCCATATGGTATAACTCCCAGTTTGGAAATGCTAACCCTCCCCTGCTCTTCATATCCTGCATTGCTTTTACATTTATTCTGGGTTTTTTCCCTTGCCAAATAAATTTCAGGGTTGTTCTATTGAGTTCTTCAAAAAACTTTTTATGTAATTTAATTGGGATCGTTTGGAATAAATACAAAAATTTAGGGAGAATGTTCATTTTAATAGTAGCAATTCGGCCTAGTAGTGAAATTTGAAGTTTCCCCCACGATTCTAAATCTTTCTTTACCTGATGTATCAGTTTATCATAATTGTTTTCTTTAAGTGTCTTACAGTGTGGGGTTAGCCAAATTCCTAAGTATTTCACTTTCTTTGTCACTTGTATCTGCATTATTTCTTCTAGTTCTATTTTCTGTTTTTCTGTTAGGTTTTTGGTCATTAATTTGGTTTTTTTTTTTTGTTTATTTTAAGTCCCGCTACTGCTCCAAATTTCTCTAATTCACTCATCAATTTTGGTCCCCTGTCTTTTGGTTCTTCAAGGAAGAAAATCATGTCGTCCGCAAACGCTTGCAATTTATATTCCTCTTTCTTAACTGTTAATCCCTTTATATCTGAATTCCGCCTAATTCGTGTTAATAATGTCTCTAATGCTAATATGAAGAGCAGGGGAGAGAGTGGGCAACCCTGTCTCACTCCTTTTTCTATCTTTATTGGGCGGGTGCATTCCCCATTCACTATTATATTAGCTTGTTGTGTGTCATATATAGTTGTTATAATATTTTCAAATTTGGTACCCAGATTCAAATTATAAATTTTTTGAATTAAAAATTGCCAATTCAAATTATCAAAAGCTTTTTCTGCATCTAGAAACATGAGTGCTACTTGTCTCTCTGGGTGGGCTTCATAAAATTCTAGTACGTCTAATACTATTCTTAGATTATTCTTTATTTGCCTAGTTGGAAGGAATCCATTTTGATCTTCATGTATATACAAGTTTAGCAATCTTTTTAATCTGTTTGCTATAATAGAAGTGAATATTTTATAATCAGTATTTAAGAGTGAAATCGGCCTGTAATTGTTTATATATCTGGGATCTGTATCTTCCTTCGGGATCAGCGAGATCAGTGCCCCCCTCCATGAGTCCGGCATCCTAGCTGCTAGTAAAACGTCATTAAAAACTTCCACCATAAGTGGTCCAATTTGATCTGCTATTGCCTTGTACAGCTCCCCTGGGATCCCGTCTGGGCCCGGGGTTTTATTATTTTTCTGGCTCTCTATTGCTGATTTCAATTCCGATTCAGTAATGTCTTTATTTAATAGTTCAGCCATTTCTTCCCCAATTGCCTTATCCTTTACTTCATCTAGATAATTCCTTATTCTATCTTCACTGACATCCTCTCTTTTGTATAAATCTTCAAAGTATTTATGAATGATTTCTTTTTTCTGTTCTATTTCCTGGTATGTATCTCCTTTGCTATCTATTAACTGGTATATCAGTCTCTTCTCTTTCTTTTTTTTCAATTTATAAGATAGCCATCTTCCTGGCTTGTTGGCGTGTTCAAAATAGATTTGTCTAGTTAAGTTCAAATTCATAGTCATTTTCTCTTGATCAATTAAATTCAGTTTGTGTTTGACTATACTTATCTGATTTTGCAGTTTGGATTCTTTTGGGTTATTTTGTAGAAGGGTTTCTAGCTCCTTAATTCTCTGTTGTAATTTGTTTTGTTGGGAATATTTTTCCTTGTTTCTCTTAGCATTATAAGAGATTGTTGTGCCTCTTATAACCGCCTTCATCGTATCCCAGACATTTTGTTTCGTGGTTTCTCCGTTATCATTTTCTTTAACAAAAAAAATCAATTCCTCCTTTAATTTATTAATATATTCTTTCTCTCTTATTAATTGAGTGTTTAAGGTCCATCTTTTCTTTGGTTTTGCCCTACCCTTCCATATTACCTGTATTGGATTATGGTCTGCCCATTCATTAGGCAAAATTTCCACTTCTTTTGTCTCATTTGCTATCTCTCCACTCATCCATGCCATATCAATCCGCGTCCATGTTTGGTGGGGATTTGAATAAAATGTAAATTGTCTTTTTTCAGGATGTAATCTTCTCCATATATCTGTCAGATTTAGCTCTTTCATCATTTCCCTACAAATCTTGGGGAGCTCTCTCTTCCCCTTTTTATTCTTCCCGGCATTACTGTGATCCTTTTGGAAATCAGCAATGGAGTTGAAGTCCCCTACCATACAAATATTTCTTTTTTGCAATTCAACCAATTTTCCATATAGGTGTTTAAAAAACTCTTTTTGGTCTCCATTTGGGGCATATATTACTACTAAAAGAATTGGAATATCATTAATCCAGATCTGCAAACCCAGAGTCCTTCCTTCTAAGTCCGACCATATTAGCTCAGATTTCAAATCCTCTTTCACATATACTGCGATTCCCTTCTTTTTCTCCTCATCTGCTGGTGTGGTAAATAATTTTCCTAATTTCGGGCATTCTAAATATTTTTCATCCTTCTTCTTTATATGGGTTTCTTGCAGGCACGTTATATCTGCATTATGTTTAATTAATTTAGATAATATCCTTTTTCTCTTAATTGTTGAATTTAAACCATTTATGTTTATTGATAATAATTTTTTTTCTTCTCCCATCTATTTAGTTTTGTTTTGCTCTTTGTCGTGTAACAATTCCTCTCTCTTCTTGTGCTTGTATTGATGTAGTTCCTTCTGTCTTTTGTTGTGGATAGGTATTTTCTTGGTTTCCTACCGTTCCAGTTCTATTTTTATGTCCACTGTATTCTTCTTGAAACTTTGTGTCCAATTTCTCCCTACTACTTTGCTCCTGTGGGCCCACCATCCGTTCGTAAAAATCCTGGGCTTTTTCCATAGTATCTATTTTGATTTTCCTCTCTTTCCACGACACTAACATTCCTTCTGGAATAAGCCATTTAAATGTGATTCTTTTTTTATTTAAATATGCTGCCAGAAATTTATAGTCACGCCTTTGTTCCCTTATTCTCCTCGGTATCTGTTTAAGAATCACAATTTCTTTCTCTTTGTAGGTTATAGTTTTATCTCTTGAGGTTCTATATATCATGTCTCGAACACATCTTCTAGTGAATCGTATATGTACTTCCCTAGAACAATTGTGGCGTCTTGCATAATTTGTATTGACCCGGTAGACTTCATCAAACTCTTTTTGAATTTCATCTTTATCCATCTTCAATAAACCGGCCAGTATTTCTGCCATCAAGTATTCCAGGTCTTCTTCTTTTGATTCTGTCACATTTTGGAATCTTAGGTAAGTTGCTGCCTTGTCCATTTCTAGGAGGACAAGGGAGTCCTCCATTTCTTTGCTCATGCTTTTGAGATCTTCATCCACCCTTTCTAATTCCCTTTCTGTTCGTTCGGTTCTTTTCTCTACTTCTTTTATTATAACTTCGTTTTTCTCCAAGGCCTGCTGCAACACCCCCACTTTATCCTCTACTTTGGAAATGTCCGCTTTCATTTCTGTCTTTAGTTTCCCCATTTCTTCCTTCAATTCATTGATATCTGCCCTTGTTTCACTGTGGTTTTTAATCATTGTTTCTTGCAATCTTGTCAATGAGTCCTGTAAAGTTAGGAACATTGCTTGGATATTCGCATTCGAGATGCTAGTTGACTTCTCTGTTGGTAGTGTTTCCTCTATTGTTTTTTGTGCCATGGGTGAAGTTGTTGTCAAAGTAGTCATTATTGTGGGATTAACCTTCCTACCAGATTTCAAAGCAGTGGTAGTTGTAATAGTCATTTCCTTTAAAATTTGTTTTTGTTGTTGTACAATATTGAATATATTATTCCAAATTGGCATTCAGTATTCTTAGTTCTGTAACTAAAATTGACCAAGATCTATCAACCTATTAAGTAGCTATATTCTTGACTAATTAGTAAAGTGTATATATTTTTCTCTAGTTTAACTTCAATATAAAGTAACCTTAACTATAAAATATATTACATTCACAGATAAACCCACACAAAGAAATATAATATTGGTCTAGAGAGCTCTAAGCTTATTAAGTAACTAATGCTTAATATTCTTACTGTCTCCCCTATATTCCCATTCAAATTATAACAATCTCTATTAATAATAACTTAACTAAATTAATCCAATATTTTAACACTCTAATATTTCATTACTAAATGTACATATTTATCAAGAGGAAATCAGAGGGGAAAAAAAAAAAAAAGCAAGCATATTTCAACATAGCATACCATCAACAAGTAAGAAAGAAGAGAGGCTATTTTAGTAAGTATGTACACACAGAAAAGGGTTGAGGAAAAGAAAAAAGAAAATTCCAAAGACAAAAGTTTTTGTTTCCGCTTTTCACTTTGGAAGCTTCCACTTCTAGCACACCGGAAATGGCAAATGAAGATTTGCTGAGTAACAGCTGCCAGTAAGCAATATTCCCACTCGTTTCAGCGTTCTGGATACTGCCTGTGGCGTTGCTCTGTCTTTCCCCCCGATCAGCTTCGTTCTGCTTCTGGATCCAATTTAATAGCTTCAATCCAAATGTTAGTGATAATAGAGTCTTCAGACTTCCAAAATTCTCTTTACTTCTTTTTTATTTCCGACTCTCTTCTGCCTGCCAAGCTCTTTCACATTCACTAAACCAATTCTTTGGTAGCTGCTTCGTCTTGGAGCTCACAGCTGGCATTCACACAGTATTTAACAGCCTAATCAGTCTATTGTCAGTCAAATATCTTCTCTGCCACGACTCTCTTTCCCCCCCCCCCCCGAGCTTGCAAACTTTCACTCACTTTTTTCTTCCCATCGGTGGCAGTCCGGACTTTGGAGCCTCCATTGTTAGGAGGCTGTTCTTGATCGTTGGGCTCTGGAGGGCTTCCTCTTCGTCACAGGGGGGTTGCTTTCCCCACACTGCAGCCAGAGGTTCCCCCACACCGGCACGGGTCTCTCCAAGACTCGAGCACCCCGAAAGATCGCACCAAACTCAAGAAAAGGGAGGCTAGAATCACGAGCGGATTTCTGCCCCTCTGACCGTCCTTGCCTTGCCACCCGGAAATTCAGTCTATGGGTCTTAAGGATCAATTTCAATCTTTCAATTTTCAAGGCACTTAAATTCCATTTGCACATTGCACTTTGCCATGCTGAAACCGCTTCTTTTTTCACTCATTGTTAGCACCTCATCAGGATATTTCTGGATTTCTTGAAACTATGCTGAATGGCTAGTGCTATGTTTAGCATTGAGTATCACATTCAGACAGCTTTTAAACACCATGAAGCCTTTGCAGTGGGACTTAGTGGCTCTAGGGATAAAGTAGGATTATCTATAAAGTTATCAAATGGAAGCCCCATCAGAAATGTGATGTTGGAGACTGTTGCAAAAAGGAAAAATAAAAACTCAAGACAAAGCAAATGAGTTTAAGAAAGTACTTAATTTTTCTTTTTCTTATGTGGGAAACAGATGAATTGTAGAATTGCACCCCTGCACATGACCCCTAGACATTTCAACTATCATAAATATGAGTCAGTTAACAAGCATCTAAATTTTGATCAAATGAGCACAGGGATGTGGCAATGATCATAAATATGAGAAACAGTCATAAGATACTTCTTTCAGTGCCACTAAAACTTCGAACAGTCACTAAATGAACTGTTATAATAAGTTGAGGACTACAAAGGGAAACAAGAAAAAGAAAAAGGGAAAAGGAAAAGGGTAGGGAGAAAGCAAAACTATGGAGTGCATCATCCCTCCCTATGCTTTCTTTTAAAGAATCTTCCAGCTCCATGAATTAAAATGCAGTGTGGAAAGAGGAAAACTCCACTGTCCCTTCTTGGTATTTTACCCTCAAACTAGCTTCTCCCAAGAGTATTTCAAGACCATATCCCATCTTTCCTTCCTTTCCCTCACCATTCCATTCCCGCACCATCAGAACTGATGAAGCTTCTTGGATGAGAAACGAAATTCCTCCTCCTCCTCCTCCTCCTCAAAAAAACCAGACCAGTTGCCTTTTGAAGAAAAAGGCATCTTTGAGATCCCTTCCTACTAACTTTTTTTGACTTCTTGGTCCTAATTTTCCTTCACAGTAGCATTTATTCCTCCTTTTATTTGTGTCTTGTCAATTTTTAACTTCTTATTAAAATTATTTAGACGGTTCTGTGTCTGTTCTCTTTGGTGTATAGATTTCAGATGAATCTTATTTTATGCACACAGTGTGAAGAGTGGTGTAATACGTACACACAGGATTACCATTAATAATTTACTGTAATTTGTTAATTAACAAAGTATTTAGCAATACAAAATTAATCCACAAAAATGCAGGGCCTGGATCTGGAGTGAAGGAGATTCTCAGAAATGTCACTGAGGATATATACATAAAAATTAAATTAAAGAAAATAATTTTCCATGTTGATTTTAAAAAAAATAAAGGTAGGTTATAAATCAAATAAATATTATGAAACTGGAAAAAGATAAGCATTTTAGGAAAATTGCACATGAAAAAATAAACATTTCCCTCCTGTCCCTTTTTTTAATTTTACAAATTTGCAACAAGTATAAGCTGATACTATGCTGTTGTCCAACAAACTTCATGGATGTAGCAGTTACTCAGAAAGTAGGCTTGTCATAGTGATTATTGTGATCAGATGGGTGACTTTGGCCAGTCATTCACTCTCAGCCCAACTTACTTCACAGGGTTGTTGTTCCAGGGAAAATAGGAGAGGAAAGAGTATTACGTATGTTCACTACCATTAATAAAGGTGGGATAAAAATCTAATTAATAAATGCATCCATTGATGAGGGGTTTTTTTTCTGTGTTCCAGAGATAAATAATTTTATAATTTTATTTAAACAATTAAAATATTAAAGGCATGGAGACTAAAACATATTAAGAATGGTTGTGGGAATTGTATGGTTAAGTCTAGAGAAAAGAAGGACTAAAGGTGACATGATAGCAATATTCCAGTATTTGAGGGGCTGCCACAAAGAAAAGGGGGTCAACCTATTTTCCAAAGCATCTGAAAGCAGGATAAGAAGCAATGGATGGAAACTAATCAAGGAGAGATACAACCTGGAAATAAGGAGAAATTTTCTGACAGTGAGAACTTGTCTTCAGAAGTTGTGGGTGCAACATCAATGGAGGTTTTTAAGAAGAGACTGGGCAGCCATTTGTCAAGAATGGTATTTGGTCTCCTGCTTGAGCAGGAGGTTGGACTAAAAAACCTTCCAGTTCTGATTAATTATTCAACTGCTTATTATGTTTCAGGCATATTATCAGTTTCAAGATTTCATTTGTTTTAGTCAAACTTTTTTTCTAAAATAAATGCTAAATACCCCAGCCCTTGATCATTACTGCATAATCAAAGGAAAAATATTGTCAGTCTCATTTTCCCCTATTGAATTATTCTCTTTATAATTTCGATCTTCCGTAGTCTATTTTTTCTTTCTGCCTTTGAGAGGCTTTTAAATTTTGCCCCTGATGCTTCAGTAAAATGACCCACTTACCAGGGGCATTCATATCAGCTTCTCAATCTCCTTAGAGTTTTGCTAAAGAAGCAAAGCAGAGAAAATACAAAACAGAACACCCATTCTTTTTATGCTTTGATTTGTCACAAATAATAAAGGAAATCTTAATATAATGATTCTTCAAAGGCCAATTTAAAAATAAGAAGAAAAAACTTTAAAGAAGAACCCAAATTATCTAAAAATCAAGAAGTTGCTTAAAGTGCTCCTTCCAGCATTTGTTCTAAATGGTTCACTCAGAAAATTTGAGAAAGAGATGGGTAGCAGATGTTGTAATACTACTAGCAGTATAGTACTACCAGCACTAGTACTCAATAAGGAAAATTCATCCCCAGCTTAACAAATACCATGTTTCCCCCAAAATAAGACCCAGTCCTATATTTTTGGGGCTCCAAAATAAGCATTAGGGCTTATTTTGGGAAAACACAAAATCAGGGCGATCACCCCAGCTCATCTTCACATCTCTCAGATTCCCTGCAGCCCACATGGCACATCAGGATTGACTGCATTCCTCTCATGCCTCTTCCTCCATCTGCTGCTGGTGCCACCATACAAAGACAAGCCTTCCACGGTCACCTGCTCACTCCAGCCCACTGACTCTTGGCTTTCCTGTGGTCTACATGGTGCATGGGGATAGCGTGCCTCCTATCACCTCTGCCTCCGCCTGCTGCTTGGACAGGTAATCAATTCACCTGTGCTATGCAGGCTGCAGCCATCATTGGTCCCATGCCCTCGCTTCCTCTGGTGCTGGCCACATAGGCTGGGGCTTATTTTGGGGGTAGGTCTTAGTTTTGGGGAAATACAGTAGTATTTTTTCTTCTAATATTATTTTTCATATAGTTTATAAGCTAGATATGATTGATGTTAAAGACCCATCAATGGGAGAACAGAGATGAACTGGTAATAATGGCTATAGAGACTGTTTATGTTGAACATTTTATGACACATTTAATGCAGTTAAAAAGATACCACAAGCCTGTCTCCCAGACTGAGGAACAATGGTCACATTAGACACTAAAACAGATCTGTGAGCAAAAACTATTTTAGTTTTAACAAGATTTATTAGTAGAAAAGCACCGCTTTGGGTTTCTGTTTATTTCATTCTGCTTGCATACTATGAAACACAGTATCTCTATTAATCATGTTTTCCTGTCAAAAGTAATGTTCTATCCAAGCTAGCTAAATCAAAATCTAACCACCAGTTCAAACAGGCCTGCATCACATGTAATTCATCCTTGAATATAACCAATGTATGACAAATAATTGTTCACAATTAATTTTAAAAGGAGGTTGCTGCCTATACAAGAACACAACAACAGGGAGAAGATATTTTCAGATATCTGATAAATCAATGGCCCAATGACTGGAAACCCCTGTGATAAATAATTTAGTATTTATTTGATTTGTCAATCGCTTACAAGATACAGATATAAGAATAAATATAGTTTTGAATACATGAGATAGAAACTTATAAGAAAAATAAAAAACAATAGGACAGGGACAGTAGGCACAATTGGTGCGCTTATGCACGTCCTCTACAGGCCTCTTAGGAACGGAGTGAGGGCAATAATAGACAGTCTAAGGTTAAAGTTTTTGGGGTTTGGGGAACAAACCACAGAGTCCGGTAGAGTATTCCAAACATTGACCATGCTCTTGCTGAAGTTGTATTTTCTGCAGTCAAGTTTGGTGCAGTTTACCTTGAGTTTGTATCTATTGTGTGCTCTTGTATTGTTATGATTAAAGCTGAAGTATTTATTTGCAGGTAGGACATTGCAATGTATACAACCACGCATGGCTGTCTTTGCAACACAACTTTTGCAGATGCTTTCTTGAAATGATTATTATCATCAACAATACAGCCTCTCTGCCAATCAAAATGCCAGAGTGTGTCCAAGATTGAATACATACCTTTTCTCAGGTATGTATGCTCAGCAGTTTCGTTGAACAACTCTCCTAGATTCAAGTCTGTTGTTTTTGAAATCAGGCTAAGAAACATGAAATTGCTGTTCTTGAATGGTAAACACAGTTTGTTTCAGTGCTGGTGCAGTGGTTAGAATGCAGTACTGCAAACTAACTCACTGCTCATTCCAGGAGTTTGATTCTGAGCAGCTCAAGGTTGACTCAGCCTTCCATCCTTCTGAGATCAGTAAAATGAGGAGCCAGATTTTGGGGGGAAATATGCTGACTCTGTAAATCGCTTGGACAGGGCTCTAAAGCACTGTGAAGTGGTATATACAGTAAGTGTAAGTGCTGTTGCTATTATATTATCTTCCCACCCCATCTCCAACAGCTCTTATTATGGTTAGAATTATTCTAAGAAAGTAGAAGAGATTCAATAGAAATAACAGAAGACTTTGCTTCAGAATTCAGGTTATCAATATATATATATAGCCAACTTCTTTGGTCATTCTGTTAATCAGTCTCATTGTCTTACTCTTTTCCCTTGCCATTCTATGGAATTCTGGACTATTTTGTAGACATATTTTGTCTTTATTTATCTTCTTATTTGGAACCAGGAATCCTGTCCTGGTTCAGTAATTATAGTGGCTTGGCACCATCTTGTGATCTCTCATGAATATCACATGTATTTAAGTAAATCAGGTTTCATATAATAAATATTAAAAAATAAGTTTCAGTTTGTTTATCTAGTTCAAAAATGAATTACCTTCAAAAGAGGAAAGAAAGGGCTGAAAACTAGCAGCATGCCAGGATCTACTACATATATATATATGGCATTCAGCTTTGTTCGGGTATTTTCCCATGTCATTGTAGTTGTGCTTTTAAAATTGTAGCTTTTAAACTACAATGATGTGGGAAAATACCCGAACAAAGCTGAATGCCATACATGTAAGTACCCACGAAAACTTAAGAACACACACACACACACACACACACACACACACACACATTTATATATATATATATGGCATTCGGCTTTGCTCGGGTATTTTCCCACCTCATAGTAGTTGTGCTTTTAAAGTTGTAGTGACGTTTCAGCAGAATCTCATCTGCCATCATCAGGCTTCGTGGGAAAATACCCGAGCAAAGCCAAATGCCATACATGTAAGTACCCGCGAAAACTTAAGAAATATCTATCTATCTATCTATCTATCTATCTATCTATCTATCTATCTAT
>NW_020769323.1:15245468-15311467 GCF_900518735.1 Pseudonaja textilis
AGGAAGGAAGGAAGGAAGGAAGGAAGGAAGGAAGGAAGGAAGGAAGGGGAGAATGTGAAGATGCTCTTTTCCCAAGCTAAAAGGAAAGAAGGAATATCCAAGCTCATCAATCCAGAGGGAAAGAACATTTAAAACTAAACCTTGGAGCTTGTACCCAGGCATCAAATGACTGTGCTGATTAATTTAGTAATTGGGAGTATGTCAAGGAATCCAAAAAGTAGAAAGTAGAAAGCCCCCATTTCCATGGAGAATACTGTAAGAAAGATGCATAATCCTCAAACAACTATTTCTTGTTGTCACTTTAGCCTTGTTATTGAATGCCCTGTGGGGCAATTCTGCAAGAAGCAAAGCTTTCAGTAGTTGATGTTGGTGCTGACCAAATAACAACTACACTTAAGAACTCTGGGGGTTGACACTGAAACTAAAATATTAACTATTCAAGTCTGAGATACTTTCCAGAAGCAATATTTGAACAGAACAACAGCAAAGGCTCACTAAATCCACTATCTCAAAAATCCAATATACCGTCTTAATATCCCTGCAAATAGAACTGATGCTGTGTAACCAGATGTACAGTGTATAGAGAACAATCTACTCTAATACTTCCTTCATTACAGTAAATACTTATTTTCGTTAGCAAGATTCATTTGGGAGGTCAAACAGAAAAAGTTGATGCTTTGGTAAAGTCAGAAAAAAAAAACAACCCTCTACCCATACACTTTAATCAGTTTTCTGAATGTATTATTCCTATAAGTCTGAACTGTTTTTGAAAATAAATTATCTGATTATTTACTATTACAATTTGGACAGAGGCACTTTGGAGGTGTACATTTCTGATAATGTTGGGAAATACACAGTTTGGGTATTAGGAAGGACAAAGTCGACATTCCTTTCTGATAACATGGCAAGATATAATAAAATGGAAGTTAAATATGCCTGAGGGAAGAGGATATAAACAAATGTCAATATCTCATAATCAATGTCCCCTCTTTTCATGTGTGCATTGCTGCTATATTACAGCTCCTGTCAAATGTTTAACATTGGATTCAAACATACCTTTAGTGCTATTTTGAGATACAGAAATCCAATAGCAACCAAAGCTGTCTTCTAGGACGCTTGGTTAATGAGAGGGTAATAAACATGCAGTATATCTCATAACTTCACAGTAATTATAGAAAAAGAAACTATGGATTTTTTGCAGAAGGGTAAAAATGTATTCCGTAGCAGGGAGGAAAAGCTTGCCACTATAAAACGGCCATTTAAAGTTCATCACCAGAAGATTCAGACCTTGTCTGTTTCAGCTGTATTATAAATTCTGAGCACTGAAATGTCTGGTTCAGAGAAGAACATGTTTCCAAAATATCCCATGGTCACACTGAATGTTTTATCTGCAGATAGCCACGAGAAAAATGTGTTTTGCAGTTTCCACAGAATTTGGATAAAACCCAATTTTGTATTTATGCGTGCAACTTGGGTTACCTAATGACCATTGCCAAGAGTGCCTTTCCCAGGTTGCTTGTAAGTGGTTGAAACACAAACACATACATAAAGTAACTTTCAAATGTCTTTTTAATCCATTAATTTTCCCAGGAAATTAATTGTATCACAAGTCTTGAATAAGCAAATAAAACAGTCAATTGAAATTCTGCCATAGTCCAAAATACTGTACTATTGCATATTTATCAAAGGAAGCAATTTCTTAAAGTGAAGCACAAATTAGTTTTTCATCTAAATGCTATCATCTGTGGCCAACCATTATGTATATAAAGAGTGCTTTAACTTCATGTTTATGGAGCATTATGAATTATTGTTGTTATTATTATCATTAATCTCCAGACTGACCTTTGGATGCCTTTTGACAGATTTTTTTAATGTTTGTTTTTTCTTTTTAATGATAGCAATTATAATAGGATTTAGACTTATATACCACCCCATCAGTGGTGGGATTCAATTTTTTTTATTACAGGTGCTATGGGCATGGCTTGGTGGGTGTGGTATGGCTTGGTAGGTGTGGCTTGGTGGGCGTGGCAGGGGAAGGATACTGTAAAATCTCCATTCCCACTCCTGGGGGAAGGTTACCCTGGTTCTCCGAACTACTCAAAATTTCCACTACCGGTTCTCCAGAACTGGTCAGAACCTGCTGAATACCACCTCTGTGCCCCATAGTACTTTAACAGCACTCTTTAGGCAGTTTACCATGTCAGTATATTGTTCCCAATAATCTGAGTCCTCATTTTACTGACATAGGAAAGATGAGTCAACCTTGAGGCATGTTGTATGTGAGAAGAGCTACAGTGTGTGTTGCTTGCATGCATGTAAATCAATCTCTCTCTCTCTCTCTCTCTCTCTCTCTCTCTCTGTGTGTGTGTGTGTGTGTGTGTGTGTGTGAGTAATTTGCAAAAACACCCCATCCAACCTGGAAAAGACATTGCAAAGATGCCTAGGAGAATATTAATTGATTTATAACCACTATTTAAATTCATTGCTGCAAAATAAGATACCATGTTTAATTAATCCCTTTAATTCTCTCTTTTTCTCTCTTTTTCCCGCTCCTCTCTATCTCTGTGATTATCTGTTTCTCACGAGCGTGACTGTGGGAAATGAGAAGAGGACAAATGGTTTATTCTATTCTATCCTTTTTCAATTGCTTGAAAATATTAAAGTATATATGGAGTAAAAATTGCATTATGACAGCACCACACATTTCCCATTTTCCATCATCTTCTTGTAGATTTTCCCATGCTTTAACAAACAAAAATGCACTACAGACACATTCCCAACAGAAACAGCACTGAAAAAGGACAGATAACAATGGAGTAAGATTGAAAGGAGAGGAAAGGAAGGAAAGAAAGGAGAGGAGAAATCACTGACAAGGGAATGAAAGAAAAGAAAAGGTCTAGTTTAGTAAGCTATTCATGCACAAGACATGGCTGCTGTAATTAGTAGCAAAGCAGGGCTTCAGTGTGTTATTGCACACTTCTTCCTGTTGTATAAATAGCTCAGAAAATAGGAATGTTCTATTCTCTATAATGTTTCTAATATATTTCCCAAAATGCATATACAGGGTTTATACCTTATTGCATCCCTCAGCTAATATCGCTTTCCTCCACTTTTCAAAATGGAAGGAGAGAATCACATCAAGTGCACATCTGGATTGTTATAATTTTGTTGTCAGGAATGATTTGAAAATTTTTTTGGTATGTTATTTTTCATAGAATGACTAAATGACCCTTCTTTTCAATACTTGCCTGAGACCTGATCCAGTTTGCCTGCTTTTACACTGGGTTGGTACCTTAGAAGTGTGGTGCTGCATGGGAGGCATTGGTAGTGTGCTTTGTAACTCTATCAAAGTTGCCACAGCTGCTTGGCTTCAAGACGTGTATTGTACATACACAAGGAGTAGCAGTTGCACCTGCTTTCTTCACACAGCCCTGGAATTCTGTCTTTATGTGAGCGGCCTGGAAAAGGACAATATTTCAAGAATTCCCATACAATCTGTGCAATGCAGAAGGCATTTGAGGGAAATCCCCAATGCTGAACAAACATTTGTAGGTAGGAACTGCAATGATAATATAAGCTTTTAATTTCACATACTTAAACTGTATTTGGAACTTGAGATGATAAGGATGTAGAAATAGCTTACATGGTTTTCTTTTCCTACTAAAGTAGCGGTAGTGCATATTCATTCCCACAAGATGGTGCTCTTTCCATTTCTGAGTTCCAAGCCTTGCAGAAACAACTTATAACCCAATTAAACTTTTAAAGTCATAAATTATTGAGGACACCTTTGCAACAGGAGCCAGTCTTGCTCCTGAGACTTTCATATTTACAAATAATTTGCATAATATTTCCACATGAGAGACAAGAAAATGTAGGACTCCTCCAGTATTCTCATATTTAATATCAACTACTCTGTTGAAGTGATTGTAATCCATTATCTTCTGTCATGAGGTCATGCAAGTATGCATTAAGACAGAGTAAAAAATGTTGTTTGGGGTGTTCCATTGACTATTCTGAAATTCAGGAAAAAAAAGCAGTAGGGCCTGTATGATTAATTCATGAAAAACTACAGCTGTTTTTAAAATTTATGTATGAAATAAAGTTTTATCTGTTGTGTGATCTGTAATACTCAGGCTGATCATAGATTTTAGTTGGTATTTATTATTTTATACTATAATTTTTAATTGTACATTTATTGGGTGTTTTTATTTGTTCTGGTCTATGAGTGTAACACATGAAATTGATTGGATTGATACTCAGGGTTATAAATATATTTATTTTAGAAGGAAGGAAGGAAGCAAGGAAGGAGGGAGGGAGGGAGGGAAGGAAGGAAGGAAGGAAGGAAGGAAGGAAGGAAGGAAGGAAGGAAGGAAGGAAGGAAGGAAAATATATGACTCTTGTCATATAACAATTCAATTAATATTACAGTTTAATTCTGTGAGCTAACCAAAATAATGCCACCTGTACAAAATCTTAAATTGCATTCTTTCATCTTTGAAAATCTAAAGGTGTCTTTAAAATAGGCCTAACTTGTCATTCCTGTGCCATATGCTGGCCTGGCATTATCCCATAAGCCTACTTGTGGTTTGAAGTCCCCAATTATGGTGGCTCATTTTATTCATAAGAAGACACACACACACAGCAACTAGTTTGTATAAAACAACAGTAACCATCCCACAGAAATTGATCCAGTGTGAGTGTGTGTGCATTTATTAAGGGGTTTTGCTTCATAGGCATCTGATGAAATTCCCCCCCCCCCCCAAAGATATAATATACCTATTTCAAAAGATGCTACCACCATCATAATCTGAGTCATCACCATAGCACCATTTCACCTAAGATGACTTTTATTCCTTCAAAACCTTTTGTCTTCTTGAAATTCCAACACATAAGACCAAGTTTCTTCTGGAAAACAGAAGGTAGCATTCATCCATTATTCACCTGGAATCTAGCTTATTCTACCTTAATGGTGACAAAGTGCAAAGTTCTATGAGAATATCCTTGAGAGACAGGAGGAGGAGGAGGAGGAGGCAGTCAGAAGACATGATGAAAACTCCTTAATTTCACAACACATAGACAGACTCAACAATGGTTTCAACTAGAACATTTCAGCATCCTAGATCAAACCAAGTCCCAAAAATGACAGAGAAGTCCTGGAGGCCTGGCACACAGACAAATCTACCATCAATAAGCACATAGAAATAAACAATAAATACACACCATTCAATCAAAAAACCCAAAAGGTAACCAAAAGACCAAAGCAACTCCTCACCACTAATCAACATCCATACAACTAGAGATTAACACTACACCTACAATCAAGTAAACAATATCCCAATTAAGGAGCTACCAATGCAAACAAATAAGTTAACAGCCTAATTATGGAACCTCCAAGAACAATCCTACCAACAATGACAGGGTAAACCACTAGTATATAAGAATAACACTAAATTATACTGTTTTTTGGAATGGATGATATTATCTAGTTTGATAATCAAACATTTGCAAGAAAATCACCAAGCACCAAGGCCCCCACAGGAGAAAGAGGATCCACAAATTAGGCAATGGTCAGAAAGGAGACAGCTGAGTCTCAAGAAATCATGGCACATAAACAACGTATCAGAAAAGACCCCACTCCCCTAATTTCTTGAATTGGAAAGATGAGTGTGAGAGATGTACTTTCAGTCTTACAATGAACCTTACAATAAAGGCAGTCCTGACTGAACTGCCATGAAGGGCTGACAGAAACAACAACATACCTTTATCATTTTTCTTCTTTTGCAACGTTGCTGCCAAATTAAAGGAGAATATACTCTCTTTGGAGTCGCAGGAGCCAAACAAGTTGTTGCTATGGGAAGAATGTTTTCAACCATCTTCCCATTAATAGTCATGAGAAAACAAAAGGAAACCCTGTCACTAGGGTATTCCTCAAGTGAAATAATTCAAGGTATGGAATGATGCCAACCAATGGGGGCTTTTTCAGTATCAGTTTCACTATCACAGCCACACCTTCTGCTTGATAATAAATCTAATTAAAATACAAACAAATCAGAGGCTCACATTCATAACTCTTCCTGTCGTCTTGAATCTGATGCCTATGCCTAAGGAAAAGAATAAAATAAGTCTTTACTGCTTTTCTGAAAATCAGGGCTGGCCTTCAGAAGTGCGGGGGAGAAAAGTTATTCTGAGTACGGATTCTGCAACAGAAAGGACACATCGCCTGGATGCCATCAAATGACATTATTTCGAGAAAAGGACTTGAAGCATGTCCAAGCTGGACCAATTATAGCTTTTGGATGGTCTTCAAGGGCAGCTCCATGTAGAGCATGTTTAAATACTCCACTGAGAAAATGACTATGGCAAGAGTGATGGCAAGTATATAGAAATAGGCATAACTGGGCACAAACTTATGATCCAGTTCCTGAACTGCTTGCCTTACAAATTCTTACATTTGGCTTTCAGAAGGTGTGTGGTCACAAACAAGCTGATTTGGAATTTCAAATTGTACAATTAGGCATTAACTTGACAATACTTACAGTAGATGATATTTCCTCCAATCCAGCATCTAGTCCAACTCCCTGCTTAGGCAGGAGACCCTATACCATTTCAGACAATGGCTGTCTAGTTTCTCCTTGAAAGCCTCCAATGTTGGGTCACCCACAACTTCTGAAGGCAACCCATTCCACTGGTTGATTGGTCTCACTGTAAGAAAAAATTCTCCTTTGTTCTAGGTTGCTTCTCTCCTTGATTAGTTTCCAACCATTGTTTCTCATCTTTCTCTTTGGTGCTTTGGAAAATAGAGTGACCCCCTCATCTTTATGACAGCCCCTCAAATATTAGAACTACTACTATTGTGTCTCCTGTGTTTCTTTTTATTAGACTAGACATACCCAATTCCTGTAACTGTTCTTCGTATGTTTTAGACTCCACACACACCCAGCCAACTTTGTCACTCCTCTCTGCACTGTTTCCAAAATCTCAACATATTTTTATATTGAGGTAACAAAACTGGATGCTGTATTCCAAATGTGGTCATTCTAAGGTTTTGTAAAGTGATACTAATACTTCATGTGATCTTGATTCTATCCCTCTATGGTATTAATGCAGCCTTGGACTACAAGAATTGCATGACCTTCATGAGCAAGCATAGATTCTCTCATATTGCTATCTTTAAGCTATAGGCATGTGGACAATTTGCTATGAATTGTTCACTCTGCTTGTTCATGCCTGATCAATACATGTTAGATCTAGAGTGTCCTTTTCACTGCTGTACATCTTTTTGCTACAATATCCTATTTTTGATTCATGAGGAAATATAAACATGCAAGTTATCTTGTTAGATAAGAAACTGCAAGTCAATCAGCTCTCCATAAATCTAACATGATCACCATTTGGGTTCCATACATCAGTGGCAGAAGAATATTATTACGTGCAAAATATTCCAAGTTCAGTAGAAATATTTCTAAATATATTCTCATGTTAATCATTTAAAATGTTTAGATGCAACTGGGAAATGTTTGGAAGAAACCCAGGAGAATTACTGGCAGTCCTTATAATGGACTAGATAAAGAAATGATCTCATCCAGCATCAAGCTGTTTCCTACATTCTCCTGTGTAATGCATGCTGTGTTTGTAAAAGACAAGCAGATGTGAATATGCCAACATAATAATCACTATAAGATGCTAATGCATTAGTGGATAAGACCCTGTATGACAGTGCATATGGGTGAGACCACACATGTTTATAAGTAATTTGATCTTAAATGGGATTTTTTTTTTTTTTTGCTCTATTACAGAACTGAAAAACAGAACACAGCTACTACTTGAAGTATTAGAAACTGTGGACTGTCGGACTTCTGGTTTGAGCTTCTTCAGTGACAGACTGAAGCCTTGCCTCTGCGAGGCTTTGATCCGTGCTTGCCACTGGAGTGCCCCAAGCCGGCTGGTATTGGGGCTAAGCCACACTGTAGAGGTGGTGAAGAGGGGGGAGACTGCCAGCAGGGTTGAGGAGAGCCATATCTCTCCTCCACAGCTGGCCATTACTCCCTTTCCCAAAGGCGGTAGCAGCGGTGGTCAGAAATGGCCACCACAAAGAAGAACTTGACTGGAAAAGAATGTGCAGGATGAAGATAAGAAGAGAAAATTTTGGTTGACCCGGTCAAACAGCAAAAGCAACAAATAAGGTACCCTGGAATTGAAACTGTTAAAAAACAATAACATTGTTCCCTAAGAAGATTTTTAAGCTGCGAAGGAGAGAGAAAAGGGAAAAGATTTGGTTTTCTCCTTTTCCTATACTGACAGCTAAGACACTTAAGCAAGAAATTGGAAAAAAATGTCCACTTTGACATTAATAGGCATTTAATGCTGAAAATAAAAAGTCAAAGGGATAATAAAGATTTCTGGATAATTAAAAGCTTTTGAAAACAGGAAAGGCGAGAAAAAGAATAAAAGGGTAGGATCTAGAAGGGAGGAGACTGCCTGGAATTAAAAAAGAACTTACAGCAAAATCTCAACAAGACTTCCAAAAGATACATTCTAACTGAAATATCGCAACAAAAACCCCAGGAAGAGAAAGTCAAAAAAGAAATAAGAAGATATAACTTGGGACTATCTGGATTACTTGATGATTTCTGGATTCTTGGTTATTGTTTTGAATGACTAAAATCAATCGGGTGATTGTTTAAAACTGTTTAAAATGGCTCCACTTTTAGAAGAACTGAAAATGGAACTTAAAAAGTACAAAGAAGATGCACAAGAAGGAAGAGGTTCTTTGGCTTCGTATTTCAGTTTTTAGAAATGGAGATTTGGAATTATGAGAAACAACAAGAAATGCCTATAAAACAAGATTGTGACAAAGAAGAAGCCATCTTTAATGAACAAGTAATCTTAGATGGTGGGGGGAAAGGAAAGGGGGGAAAGAGAATGGAAAGTGTAAGATTGGGAAAAACAATCCCCCCCCCCCCCAAAAAAAAAATAGAGTGAAAAATCAGTATAAAATCAGAAAGCAACAGAAGAGGGAAATGCAGAAGAGAGAATTAGAACTAGAGAGACAACAGGGTAAAAAGGGGAGGGAGAAGATGAGAGGGAAAAAAGAAAGGAAAAGAAGCTATAAAGGACAGAAGCAAAATATAGAGAAACAGGGCCTATTTAGAGATAATGGGTGAAAACTTAATGGAAAAGGGGATTCTGCAAAGGTACATAAGATAGTATGGTTATATTAGAAGCAGAAATAATTTTAGAAAACATGAAACAATGTATGATTAAAATGTCTGATAAAATAGCTATCGTAATTCAGTGGAATGCTTGTCAATAAATAAATGTAACAAAAGGTATATTTAATGATTTATAAAACATATGTGAAGAGAAATAAGGGAAAAGTTAATTATGGAGATTATGTGTTTTTAAGGAAGTATGATATTTAATTGAAAAGAAGTGTTAAAGATGTTAAGATTTTAATGATTATTAATGATAGAACTGAACTGGAATGGAATGAGGGTTTATAATTACAATCTTTCTTTTTTTTTAAAAAAGAATATAGTGTGTATTATAAGAATGTGCCTAGCAGAATTTGATTGGAAGTTATGTATTATGTATTATATTGAAGGTCATAAACTTAAGGTATATATTGAAGTTTAAATAAGAGTTGAATGGATGTAATTAAAAGATATAAAAGTGTCATACTCCAATTAGTAACTACAGGAGAAAATTTCTTTAATGAGAAAAGATAATATGAAATTGAAACAGAACAGACAAAAGTATAAATATACTGATTTGAATTGAGATGAGATCATCAAAATAAAATTGAGAAAAGTAAAAGAGGGGAAAAACTATATAGAAAATGTAAAATAATATAAGATATGGAACAGAATACAAAAAGGAGTATGAAATTGAGTTTTGTGTCTGTATAAAGAAGTTCAACCCGGGACCATGCTATTTTCAAAAAAGATGTTTTACCTGTATTTTGTGTGTGAAAACCCAAATAAAATTTTATTTAAAAAAGGAAAAAGAAACTGTGGACTGTCCAGATACACAGCAACACAGCCTTTATGTAAAGGCTTGTGGTCACTTGATCACACATCATGTTCAAAATTATGAGCACTAGAATATAAACTGAGAGCTAACCCCAGTACTTACTAGCACTGATTATGTTACCTAGTTTGGGTAATGAAACATCTGCAAGGAAGCAACCAAGTTCAGAGAGTGCCAAGGACCCCTCAAACTTAATAAAATGCTACGTGCTCTACCAAGTGTATTTTTGTCAGTAGACAATCAGCTTCTTATTCCTACAGTGGTCTGGTAGTCCAATAAGAATTATTGAAAATTGCATGATGGATAAAGTATGATGCATTTTTTCTCAGCCCACCTTGGTCCTCTCCTTTGCCAATCCACCTTTTCAATTTTATAATTTAACCAATGAATTAGTCCTGTTTGCTCAGCTTTGTATATCAGCTGAGTTTTTATCTTAAACTGTATGGTTAAACATATGTGCCATATGTGCTATTCGACACCTATTGGCTTGGTTCACCATAGTCAGTCAAATCTCAACAATGCTACAAGCTGTATTTAATCTGAAGGGGTGGGGACCACCAGAGTAAGACAAAATTGGTGGGGTAAGCAAGCAAGTTCTGGATTGGTCATGATTTATTATGCCATATGATTACAACCAGTGTATATCCTCACAGAACAAGAAAAGAAGGGGAAGGGTATATTACCAAGAAAACAGTTTGTTATTATTTTTATGAAGCGGCTCACCCTTTTCCCAGCAGCTTTATCACTCATTTGCTTTTCTCTCATTGTATGAAGAATCTATGATCTGATGTTCCATCCATACATATCTTCCCATTTGATTACTCTTTCTGGTTCTGCAGATTGACATGCGCAGATGGGGCAGCCTCAGCTCTCTTGCCTGCCACACACTGCCATGTGTAAACATGTGATCAACCCATTGGGTTAAACAACGAAATACAAATGGTCACCTTTTATAAACACCATGTTTCTTTTGCTCATTTTTGATAGAAAAAGTCATTACATAACAAGTGAGTTTAAAGGTTTTTTTTTTTTTACTTTTTTCTGCATAAAATAATGTGTTTTAAAATAAACAAAGCTCGCAAAATGTATCAAGACCTTATATGCCTAGGAAACCATCTAAAAATAGTTAGCGCACTAAAACACGCAAACACAAACACACATTAAATTTCATACTATTATCTGTAAGTAGTTGTATTCTTTATTTGCACTAATGAGATAAACATACACAGCAGTAGATGTTTATTCTTTTAAAAGCTGTAACACTTAGGCACAGACCTCTCCTTTCCACATAGACATATGGACTCATACGTGCCAAGTGTTCTAAACATAAATTTCTGTGGCAGAATTAAGCAATTAAAAGTAAAATCTATATTTTATTATTATTATTTTCTCCTGTCATCAGAGTCCTGCCATACTCTTTCCAAGTATCTTGTAGAGACACGTAAACACTACTTTATTCTGTATTTTCTCCTTTTTCTTTATTCAGGAAATGTTTGCCTAGCATTCTTCCACTGCAACAAATTAATAGCAACCATTGTAAAATAGTCTCTTTGTATTCAATTTCAGTTTATTCAACCTAGTGGTAGAATGGCATTACACACCAAGTTCACACAACATTGCCACCCCAACCAAATTTCATCCAGAAAAAAATATTTCAAATGTTGTCTAAATCCTAAAACAATCGTTTATGTGGCTTACAATAAGCATTCCAATGTTAGTTCCTAGCTGTGCTACATAAAACATATTTTAAAAAATTGGTATGTTTATTTTAAAGCATCATTTGGGTCAACCTATGCCTTTATATTATTGCATTTATTTAAAGGAAGAAGAGCCCTGTAACTAGCTTTAACTGTGGATAGCCAGCATGGCCAAACATAAAGACTGCCTGAAATTATGTTTTAGCAACTTCTGAAGATCCATAGATTCCTCTTTCCTATTTAAAAGGTTAGAAACCAGCCAGTATAACAAAGTCTCCTCTTGTAAGGCAAAGATATGAACCCTCTGTGGCAGAATCTGAAGGTTTATAAAGCAGTTTAGATTGTGGTTGGCAATTATTGGTTAGCAATTCTAGAAGCCACAGTCTTCAGGTAGTATGATGGCTGGGAAATGCTGAAGTCCATACATCTTAAAGTTGCCAAGGCTGAACAATTCTGCTTTACTGACTTAATATGGAAAAGTATAGGAATTATTCCTGATGTATTTTTTCCTTACTAGTGCATAAACCACAAGGCTGAAGTCTAGCAAGTCATAGTTTCTAATGCATAGGGATTTTTTTAAAAAATGACTACTTACCATTCACCCCAAAAAGAGGACAAAACAGAATGCCTGCTTTCATAAAATCTGCACATAATGATTTATGATGAAAAAGGATAATTCAGAAAGTTCACGATCATCTAAACAGAAATACAATGCAGTTTTCCATAATAAGAAAGATTGTGAAGTTGTTGTCTAGACTTAAAGTGGATTTGTATTGGACAAACTTATCGCAAGACTTATGATTACTCTGATTCTAATATATAGATAGATATAAATAGATATAGATATAGATATAGATATAGATATAGATATAGATAGATAGATGTAAATATACTGTGAAGTGATGAAGGGAATGAACTTCGACTATGGTGAAGAACACAGTTATTTAACATTAATTTTCAATGTTCAAGTTCTAGTTCAAGTTCCATCACTATTGGAAATAAACTCTGAAAGTAAGTTCTAACAAACTAGGTTTGCCAGCTCTTTTTCCATATGGCTCTACTTGTTTATTTCATCACTTTCTTTACCTTTTCTTCCCTCACTTTTTGTTTCTTTTACTCTATCTGGTTTAGAGATCAATTTCAAATTGAAATGCCTGAATTAAAAAAAAAAAACACCACTTATTTGGCTTTCTATAAAATGTAACATAAAAATATGATTTTGGTTGCAAAGCTCAATGGTAAAATGTACCCAGAAGCACAATTTTACACAGTAAAAAGCTATAATCCTAGGTATATCTACTGAAAGCAAATTCCATTGCCAGTGTTAAATTTTATTAATTCAACAAATAAGAGCTAACAGTTCTTATTTCCTAAGGCAATGCAATGAAGCAATAGAGCTAGATTCAAATTCTCTATGCTGCTTTGTCATATGAACATTATTATGACAATCTGGGACAAAGCGACAGAAAAGTTAGACCCTTGCCATTACAATAATTAATTCAGAGTATGTAGATACACACCAGAACTAAAAGCTCTCAACATATTTAATCCATTCACTGTGGTAATGAAATATTTTATATTTTCTTCCAATATCCTAAATAGTATGAATTCACAGGCATATATATACTGACTGGTAATCAAAATATATTGCTGTCATCCCTAGCCATTGGCCAACAAGTACAAAAAAATATTCAAATTTCTTTTTTCCATGGACCTTGACTAAACATGTCTGTAGGACAGAAGCTTGCTGGGTTTATTTGCATTCCACATCATAAGAAATGGGCAAATAGTAAATTATGATATACATAACTAAATTAAAGGAATAAAGCTTTCTCTAATATTTCATAGAGAGGGTGGTAAGAAGATGGCTGAAGATAAGGTAATTACAGGTAATCCTTATCTTAGAACCACTCATTTAGTGACTGTTTGAAGTTACAACAGCCGTGAAAAGTTGACTCCTGACCATTTTTCACACTTAGGGCCATTGCGGCATTCCCATGGCCACGTGATCAAAATTCAGATCCTTGACAACAGACTCATATTGATGATGGTTGCAGTTTTCTGGGGTCATGTGATTTTCTTTTGCAATCTTTTGACAGGCAAAATCAATGGGAAAGCCAGATTCATTAAGCAAACATGAACAACATGTTTGCTTAATGAATCAACAGCAATGAACAACATCAATGATTCACTTAACAAATGTGGCAAGAAAGGTCGTAAAATGGGGCAAAACTCACTTAACAAATGTCTCAGTAACAAAAATGGTCTGTTGGTCTCAATTGTGGTCGTAAGTCAAGGACTACCTGTAATTGATATTTAGTAGAACTATGCATGCTTCATAAATCATTTGGAAGAAGTGTCCCACATTTGTAGCCATTTTAATAAGGGGATTTCTTAAAGCAGAGAGGTGTTTTTTCCCCAGATTTGATCTCTTCTAAATGTCTGATCTGCTGCAAAGTCTTAAACTAGGGGTCTCCAAACTTGGCAACTTTAGAACTTTTTATTGAAGCTGTCATTTGAACTATAACGGTTTGGTAGAGTAACTAAACAGGACAGGTACAGGTAGTTAGGACTGCAGAAGAACAATTGCAAGCAGTCTGCTTTCCATAGAAGACCTGTATGTTGCACAAGTCAGAAAGAGGGCTATGAAAATAACTACAGATCCCTCATATCCTGGACATAATCTGTTTCAACTCCTCCCCTTGGGTTGCCGCTATAGGACATTACATGCCAAAACAACTAGACACAGGGACAGTTTTTCCCTCAAGCCATCACTCTGTTGAACACCTAATCCTCACAGTATTGTTTTATGACTAAGTATATTCACCCAAATTGTATGGCTGTAGTATTAATACTATCCTTCTTGTGATGACACGGGGCATGGCACAAAGGCAACATAGTCACATAAGTAAGAAGAGTCCCTTTAATACCTCCAACTTTGCCTCCAATGTTCAAGTTACCTTCGGCTGGAGAAAAAACTTTCCCAAGAACAGTCTTTAAGTGGAGGAAATTCAGTCCAAAAACAAAGTACACACAAACTAGAGGTGGTATTCAGCAGGTTCTGGCCAGTTCTGGAGAACCGGTAGTGGAAATTTTGATTGGTTTGGAGAACCAGCAAATACCAATTCTGACGGCCCCAGCCCATCTATTCTCTGCCTCCCAAGTCCCAGCTGATTGGCTGGGTCTTCTTTTGTTGCCCTGCACAGGAGAATGGAGCTGGAAAGCAGGTTAGTGGGATGGGGAGGGAATGGCAATTTTTCAGTATCCTTCCCCTGCCATGCCCACCAAGCCACACCCACCAAGCAATGCCATGCCTACCAAGCCACGCCCACAGAACCGGTAGTAAACAATTTTGAATCCCACCATTGACACAAGCTGTAAATAAAAATCCACACAAACCATGCTGCAGCAATTAACTTGATAGGGCTGGATAAGGAATTCAGACCTGAAAGGCCAGAAAAACACACACAGTTGGGAAGATGCCAGAAACCCAAATAAGCCTTGACAATAGCAGATAACTCATGATTTGCTTCCAACAAGTTGCTGTGTGTAGCTTTCCTTTTTAAACACTGTGTTCCCAGCTGCAGCTAATGAAGGGAATCAGGGCCCTTTCCTCCCTCGTAAGCCATGCAATTCACATTGCTTCCTTCTCCGTTCTTCCCTGCATGCCCCAGGATGAAGAGTGGGTAGGCCTGGGTCTTTCTCCAAATTCCCCCTGCCTTGCTCTACCTCCCCGCTGCTCTGCCCAGCCAGACTGTGCCCTTCCCCAGTTTCTTCCATAGCCAACGGAGCCACACTCCCACTTCCTGTCAGATGCCTCCCCCCTCCCCTGGAATGAGATTCCAACAAGGGCATGACACTTCTCATCTTCTCTACTACCCCCTTTTATTGTTATGGTTATAATTATTATTACCCTGTTGCTTTGCATATAAATTAAGAGCTTCTGCACTGGAGACAAATTCCTTGTGTGTTTAAGCACACTTGGCCAAATAAAGTATCCTATTCTGTTCTGTTCTGTTCCGTTCTATTCCCTTCCCTTCCCTTCCCTTCCCTTCCATTCCATTCCATTCCATTCCATTCCATTCCATTCCATTCTATTCTATTCTATTCTATTCTATTCTATTCTATTCTCAGTTTATGGCTCACTCTCATAAGCTGTCCTTTTTAAAAATTGAACAATAAGCTCCATCTGTTCCATAAGCCTTGTTGGGCAAGATCTACATGGTGATGTAATCCTTTAGCAAATTGTGATCCTTTAAAATGCCACCAGAGATTGGAATAATTGTCAGGAAATCCCAAACACCAGGTGGCAAATTAAACCATTATAGTGACTAATGTATGTAAAAACATCTCATTGTATTTGCTATCTGATTATAGAACATTTGACCCATTAATCATAGTGAGATCAACAAAGCATGATTTATTTCTGAATCAAGGTAGCTGAAATAAAAAATAAGCACATTTACACATGTATGGATGTCCAGAATTTATATTTAATGTGAGAAAGTCTAGAGTAAAACAATTTCAACATTATCTGATTAAAATTTCATCTGGACCTCAATTCTGTGCTGTGACATAAAAGGCTAACTGGATCAGATGAAGGAAAAGTTTTGGTCTATAGTCTTAAAAACAATTACTTTGAAGAAAGTTCTATTGAATTTTGTGGTATTTATTAAAGGCTCACCCACACAACAATAATAAGAATCTTTCCTCTGGTCTTTGAAATAGGAGAAATGTGCAAACAGAAAAACCCCTGAAGCCTACCTCTTCCTTACCTCAACATTGCTGAAGTTTATAGTGCCTCTGCAAAAAATAATATTTTCAGGTCAGATGGTGACTCCACTGGACTCCATGTCCTGAGTGAATAATGTAGTGTGTCCCTAAGCCTGGGCAAAGTAGCTGTATAGATGAGCTCTATGTAACATGAAAAACTATATTTAGGGGACTTCTACACAGCTTATTCACCCTGGAATCCCTCCTAAAATAATTTGAATTTGACCCACAATCATACTAATTTCTGCTGTCTCCAAAACAGAGAAAACATAGTTTGAGGCCATGCCATGAAAGGTAAAAACCAACACCTTGAAATGCACTCAGGAAGCAAACCAGCAACTAGTGCAGCTAGCCAAAGAACACAATCCAATCAGCATCCTGCTCCCTAAGTTATCACTGGTCATAGAGTGACAAAAATGCAATTAATTCTTTTTCAGTTCCACATGTAGGTTTACAAAGAAAAGAAACCTGAAATGTTTTTTAAATGGAAAATTACACAAGGAAAGAACGACAGCAAAATGCTGTAAATAAAAGCATTGAAATCCTACAAAAGCTTCTTAGCTGACTTACCACCATTCTTTGTTTCATTTAAAAGCTCCTGTAAACTATGAATGGGAAATGATACCAGTCCAGCAATTTCAAACTCGATTCTGTTCAGTTTGAATGTTGTGACCATGTTTGCAAATTGCTTCGGTGTCCGGATTGCTGAAATGGAACAGATACATTTCAAGTAACAGATACACAAAAAGACAGCCTTTGGGATATTGATCCTTAGAGAAAAAGAAGGGCTAATTTGAGGCCAAGAGTAGAGGTAAGGTAATGCCTATGAAGAAAAAATAAACCACTGACAAAACAATCAACAATATAAAATCAATCCACATTCTGAGAGATCCAAAATGGTGTGGCTCATTGATGTACAAATAACCTTAGTATATTTCCCTGCCTGTTACTTCTTATGAATTGATGTATTTATCTTTATAAATTGCCTCATAGAAACAGCAGTTCCATAACTACATTTCAATGTCAAAATAATGAAAGCACGAAATCTTAATTCGACAATACAAAAATGTTTGTGTTTAATTATTATCCTAAGCTTTAAGAGCAGTGTGTATTGGTTTGTTTGTACCAATTAAAGACTCTGTCCATCAAGGAGATGTGAACCAGTGAGAAAGCAGACATGTGTGACCTTGGTTGTCTGATCCATGGGGGTGAAAAAGCAAATATGTCTAGAAAGAAAGAGTGTGTGGGAAGGATGTGTCTTCTATTTCAAACATTTGTTTATCTTTTTTTTTTCAGAGTTAATACTTATCTGTTTTGAAAGATGGTAATAGACTCTATGTTATGCAACATTTTGTTTTTGCAACTACTGGTATTTCACTTCATTTTTGTGACAACTCCCTTGCTTATTTCTTCTATGTCTTTTTTTGTCTTTTGAGATGAATTTCATAACTTGAAATGAGAACCCTTTAAACATGAGAACCTTTTAAACAGAAGACAAAAGAAAGATACCATGGCAGTCCCATGTCTATCTAGAGCAGTGGTCACTAACTGGTCGGCCACGTCTCACTGGTGGTCCATGTGAAAATTTTGGTGGGCTGCAGAGGAATGTCTGCCCCAAAGCAATTAATCCAGGCTGCTCAGGAACACAAGGTTGTGCCACTCACATGGCCCACCCACCTGCTAGCTCCCACCCTTCGGCCAAGCGCAAACCTGCAAAAAGCAGCACAGCCCTCGCCAGCCAGAACAAGGTAAAGGTGCTGTTGCAGCAAGAGGGGGCTGGTGGTACAGGTGGGCTGAAGCGGCGATGGAGATGGCCAGAGAGTGCAGGAGCACGGTGCTACTTGCATTTGTGTAGCTCTCCCACACCTTCCAGCTTGCCTCTCCTGGCCTGGGCTCTTCCTTGATGGCCGTGGGCTGTAGGGATAGCCCGGGGCAAGAAAGGTACCAGCTGGTGGTGGTGGGAGTAGGTAAGTCTGCACTCAACATTCAGTTCAGAGCTCCAGAATGGATCGTCATCATCATCAGTTTTCTCATCCCTGTTGGTGCTCTGCTCTTCTGCCTCTCCCCACGGCTCCAACCATTGCTGCTCAGGGAAAGCACAGGAAAAGCAAAGAAAAACATAGCTCTTGCTGAGGCAAAAGAGCAGAGATCGAGGAAGGCACAGGAAAAGAAAGCGAGCAGAAACATAGCTCTCACTGGGGCAAAAATGCTGAGATTGAAGAAGGCACAGCAAGAGAAGACAGAAGCTGCCACCTTTGAAAAGTGCCGCTTTCTGTTGCCTGTGCCTCCCTCAATCTCCACTCTTTCTCCCCAGCAAGAGCTATGTTTCTGCTCACTTTTCCTGTGCTTTCCCTGGGCAGCCATGGATAGGACTGGGGGGAGGGGGGGCAGCAGAGACATCAGTGCTACTGTCCCCCAACACAATACAGAGGCCTGATGTTGGCAGATGAGATTCTGCCGAAACATTGCTACAACTTTAAAAGCACAACTATAATGATGTGGGAAAATACCTGAACAAAGCTGAATACCATACATGTAAGTACCCACGAAAACTTAAGAAAATATGTATGTATGTATGTATGTATGTATGTATGTATGTATGTATGCCATTCAGCTTTGTTCGGGTATTTTCCGACATCATTGTAGTTGTGCTTTTAAAGTTGTAGCAACGTTTCGGCAGAATCTCATCTGCCATCATCAGGCTTTTACAGTGGTTTCAGATTTAAATTTGGGGCAGCCTATTGCTGTGCCAGAATGGTTTTTTCTTCACCCTGATTGGTTGGGAGTCTTGGTCTGTGTTTATTGGTCTTGGAGTTTGCTGTGTTCTGCTTGATTGGTGTTTCTAATATCTTCTGTCTGTTTTTTGGCTCTTTTTGTATCTTGATTGGCTGGCAACATTGTGTTACTTTATTGGAGGCCTTTAGTGCAGCTTGGCTCTGGGTAAATGGACAGCTATCATTAGTTAAGAAGCTAGATTTCATCTGGGTGCCTGGTTGGGGTGTGTTTGAGCTGGAGGTATCAGGGGGGATCTGTCAGTGCCCAGGTAAAAGCCTGACTCACAGATGAACACTATACAGAAGCCTGATGATGGCAGATGAGATTCTGCCGAAACGTTGCTACAACTTTAAAAGCACAACTACAATGATGTGGGAAAATACCTGAACAAAGCTGAATGCCATACATGTAAGTACCCGTGAAAACTTAAGAAAACGCACACACACACACACATACACACACACACACACACACACACACACACACATATATATATATATATATATATATATATATATAAATTTTAATATAAAAAACTTAATATTAAATTAATTTTTAATATAAAAATTTAAAAAATATTAAATATATTATATTTTTTTAAAAATTCATCTTAGTGGTCCTCAGGATTTAAAAATATGAGTTTGGTGGTCCCTGAGGTCGAAAAGTTTGGTGACCCCTGATCTAGAGTTTATAAAAGTGTTTATAGTTTATTAAAAAAATGAGTATAAATGATGTAATTGTTAGCAGCTTTGATCTTCTGCCTTGGCCAAATCAATAAATTGGCATTTCATTTATATATTATTATATCTTCATTAGTTCAATTTATATAGCTGCCCATTCAACACAGAACTGAGGGTAGCATCAGTAAGCAACAATTAAGGGCATATAAAATGGCATAATGAACAAATAAAAAACAAAAACAAAAACCTGTCCCTTTGGTAGCACAAGCCTCCTGTTCAGACCTATGAATTTGCAGATCCTGAGTGGAAGAGCATTTGTAACATGTTTAGATTTATAATATTTTGCTCTATTTTAATCCTTGATATTTGTGAACTCAGATATCAGTACTAGACTAAATTTGTTATTTTTCTTCCAGTTGGTAGAGTGGGATTATACTGTAAATAGACATCTCTAACTGTTCTGTTCCAAATAACATTAGTTTATCAGAGCTCAGTAACAGAATTGCAGAGCACAGCAATAGAAAACAGAACTATTATGCATGCCAGTTTTCCAAAATGCATTTTGGTTAAGATGCAGGGAACATTAATCCATTTTAGTGGAATTGAAGCAGAAATTTGTTAAATCTGCCTGATTTGTTTCTTTATTTTTTTATTTCTTGCCTTTATTATTTTTACAAATAACTCAAGTTGGCGAACCTATCCAACACACCTTCCTCCTCCTATTTTCCCCACACTAAAAACCCTGTGAGGTGAGTTGGTCTGAGAGAGTGATTGTCTCAAGGTCACCCAGCTGGCTTTCATGGCTGAGATTAGAATTCATAGTCTCCTAGTTTCTGGCACATTGCCTTAGCCACTGGACCAAATTGGCTCATATTATGTTTGCATATTTTACATATTTCACACGTATCAGAATTGGATTTTATCCATGATACTTTTTATGACTTGTATACAATTCATGCATATGTTAAATAGGTGGCATGGTTTTATGAATACATAGAAGCAAACATGTAAATTTTGTCTATTTCATTCGGAGCCTGTAAAATTGAGATTTGTTATATTCAGAATTTATTGTATTCAGAGAGGGAGAAAAACCCACTCTGTTCTGACAACTTTGTACTCACATTTTTAAAAAATTAGATTATGCACCGTCAGTTAGAAGATTAATCATTCCTTCCTATAAAATCTGAAAGTTTGTAGAGCTTGTATACTTTTAATATTTTATCATCTTTAAAAATGATTGCTGTTACAATATACCTTGTGGATTTTTGAATATATTCCCATTTTACACCCTCCCATCTCCAGTTCTGCCTTGCAGTCTCATCATGGCAGGGAGAGAATGCTGGGAGTTTATGCAAAGTGTAGATATCCAGCAAGTTCTTCAATGGTCTGAAGATGTACTCCAAAACTAGCTCAAAGGCTTGAAGGAAGTTTTTAACCCCAGTCTCTTTATTCTAACAATAGGGCTGCTCTTTGCCTTCTAGACATATGTGGAACCTTAGCACCACTCTGAGGTTGTATTTGTCATGAGTACTCAAGCAATGGGGAAAAATAGGGACAAACATACAGACTAAAGAGGAAATTTCCACTCTTGGCAGGTGTATACAAAAAATAAGCACATTCTAGTTACAACAAATATTGTAGAGGTTGTTTTTTTTAATTTTTAGTAGGTATGTGACCTACTTAAGAATGTCATACTGGGTGCTTTTAAACTTTATTCAAACAGAAACATTTTAATGATTACAAAGATTAATTATATGCTAGAAAGAGTTTAGCATAGCCTTATGAGCAGGAGTGGGATTCAAAATTTTTAACAAATGGTTCTGTGGACATGGCTTAGATGGTGGGCATGGCTTGGTGGTCATGTGACCGGGTGGACATGGCTTGGTGGTCATGTTAATGGCTGGGTGTGGCCAACTCAATATCACATTGAGGCATGCATCTCCTCACCAGGCCTCTTATGACTGCAGGGATGCTACAACAGTCGTAAGTGTGAAAAATGGTCCTAAGTCACTTTTTTCAGTGCCATTGTAACTTTGAATGGTCACTCCACACAAGCAACGTACCAGCAAAGGAGGGGGAAAAAAACTCCAGAGAAGTTCCTGAGACAGGAAGTCTCGTCCTGCCAAGAATGTAATAAGGGTTAACAGAGAGTCAGTTTCTGTAAGCATAACCAGAATGTTTCCTTCCTGTCTTCCTTAAAAGGATTAGGCCAGTAATTTCTTCTAACAACCGGTTCTCCGAACTGCTTAGAATGTTAACAAGCGGTTCTAGTGAATAGGTGCGAACTGGTAGAATCCCACCACTGCTTATGAGTATTTTTCAGCACTATATCATTATGGGCACTGCAAAGATCATCGCATAGCCCAGCTAAAACAAGTTGGAACCTGAATGGGACAGCGGTTATATTAGAAGATTCTGGAAGTAGATGATCACATTGAGAATGTACTGTTTATATTGAATAGAGAAAAATGATGACAAATGAGTCTTATATTTCACCAAGGAAACCACATGGATAGGTAAGAAAAAGTGATTTACCATAGAGTGCCAAGTGATGGGCCCTTCAGGTTAGATGATATTCAACATTCCCATTCCATTCCATTAATTATCCCCAGACCTGGGGATAATTGTATGTATGATGCAGAAAAAAAATATGACATATGGTTGCTGATGTTGCCATATAGGAAAGACGAATCTAAAAGTGCAAAGATAGGATTCCATTGAGCACCAGGAATATGGGAAAGGTTGACAGAGATAAAGGTGAAATAAAGCAGTTACACATTGATATCTTAGGCATCAGTGAATTTAAATGCATTGGAACTGGATGCTTTCAGGCAGGAGATAATGGTATTTACTACCCAGGAAATGAAAAAAACAAAGAATAGCATTGTTTCATTTCATTTATATTTGATTAAATTTTACAAGATTTACAAATAGACAAAAAAAAAAACCCACGACAAAATTGTCTAAACCAAAAAAACAGACAAACAAAAAACAACCATGCAAACTAAACAAAGATAAGAAAAATAGGACAACCATATTATAAAATATGTAGGTATATCTTATAGCTGTCACATATTAAACAATGTTTTAAAATTTGTAGATTGTGGAAAATAAATACAAATATTCAATTTTTGTAATATGTCACAAAATCTGTTCCAAATAAAAACACATATCACTTTTATTGGTAAGCGAACTTACTTTTCACAAACAGATAAATTACATATCTCTTTAATTCAGTCCTTAATATTGAGAGTAACACTACATTTTAAATTTCTTTAAATAATTTGACAAATAATTATAGTAATAATAATGTATATGATATTGTTCATTGCAAACTCAGACAGATGTTCAGACTGGATTTATCATTTTCCCTCAATATTATAATTATTTCTCAATATATATGATAGTTATATAATAATTATACTTATTTCTAATACTAATAATTTCAATAATTAAAGCAATATCTGACAATTTTATCCATAATTTCTCAAAAATCTTTTAGAATGGAGTGTTTAACAGATATAACTAATTTAGTTTATTTATTTATTTTATTTGTCAAGCGATTATAAGATAACAGGTATATGTTTACATAGTTATGAATACATGAAATGGATACATATAAGAAAAATAAAAAGAAATAATAGGACAGGGATGGTAGACATGTTGGTGCACTTATGCACACCCCCTACAGACCTCTTAGGAAAGGGGCGAGGTCAATAATCTAAGGTTAAAGTTTTTGGGGTTTGGGGAAGAATGTTATAGTTATTAATAATAAATGTTGCATTGCCTGAAGACAGCAGAATCAAACAGAAAGAACTGAAGAAAACCCACAAATTCAAAGATCTAGAAATAAAAGTACAACAAATATGACAAAAAAAAAGCAAATATAGTCCCAATAATAATACAGTAGGTGTCTTGGGTGCAATTTCATAACAACTGGAGCACCATTTGAAGACTACCAGGTAGCTTTATCTGGAACAGTGTACATTGACAATACCTTTAATGCTGTGTATTCCAGGTTCTTGAGAAGGAATCAAGAGGTGGATAAAATTGCCTAATCCAGTCTAAACTGGATCAACAAAAAAAATAATAATCAATTTTCAGAGTTTGCAACCACTACATAACTTTAATGTCTTTTAATACAAAAATAGTAACAAATTATTATTATTAAAATATTTTCTTTATTTACATATTTTAAAATCTTACTCCAGAATGATATCACTCACTCACTAGGTGCCTCACAGAAATGGTTAGTTCTTATTAAAGAATAGAGAATAAGAAAGACTACCTTGATGGAAATATGCAAGCCCCATTATCAAAGTAGCAAGGGGTAAAACATTACATAAATTCATAATATCCAGATAATATTCAAAAGCAGCCAGCCAAACATCTCCCTAATTCACTGAACTGTAAGAAGGAGAATAGGCAACAAACTGGAATTATTTCATTACATTAGTAATGGGTGCATCATAGAGAGACCTGAAGAATCAAATTGGGGGCAAAATCCTAAAGATCTATTTCATTGCTAGTAATCAACACTGAGTTCTTTCACACAATTAAACTGTTAATTAAATTCCTTTTTACAGACATTGATCTGAATCTAAGATTGTGCATGTTTGAAAGTTTGATTGCTTGAAAGAATAAACTGCTAAACAATCTGGGTTTATATATATTCTGAGTTATGCTCTTGCTTCTTTGGAAAAACACTTATTTTCTAAGGATGAAAATATGCAAAGTGCGTAGTATGTAATTTCTGATAATCTACTTGGTTTTAATGTTGATCAGGTGTAGTTCTGGCCTAATCATGCTAGAAATTGGAATCCTGTTTTCATGGTGTTCAGTTTCCAATTGTTGGCAGAGTTTTAAGTACTTTAGCATAGAAAAAATAAGATTACTTGAATTTAAAACTGCAATGCATGGAACATAATTCTACACTTGCTTGTAGCCTAAGCATGTTTACCCAGAAGCAGATCTCTGGGATATCACTTCAAAAAGAATATTATGATTGACTTGTAGGTTTTAGCAGGACTATCATATCTGCTCTGCAAAAAAAAAAGAAGGCGATGTAGCAGAGTAACAGAGAGATTAAGAAAGTGATAGCTTTTAGTTTTCATCCAATTTTTGCAATCCAGTTCTGCCAACGCTAGTTAGTTAGACCTTTCTGAAATCAGTGAAAACAGATGGAGAAGGAGGAGGGGGAGGGGGAGCAGGAGGGAAAGGAGGAGGAGGAGGAGGAGGAGGAGGAGGAGGAGGAGAAGAAGAAGAAGAAGAAGAAGAAGAAGAAGAAGAAGAAGAAGAAGAATCAAATTGAAATTTGGCAGTTATACTAGATACACTTAAAAAACCAGAAATCTGAACTTTCTGGAAAAAGAAGAGGATCTCCTGTAATTTAACTGAAAATAGGAATTGGGATTGGCATCATTTAGAATAGAAAAAAGGAAGGAAGGAAGGAAGGAAGGAAGGAAGGAAGGAAGGAAGGAAGGAAGGAAGGAAGGAAGGATATATAGAATAAGTGTATACATTTGAAAATAAGTTTCACTGAATCCACCAATGCATGTTCTTATGTACATTTATATCATTTATATTTTTTCTTCCTCCCCCTTTTTGTATTTAAAAAAATAACTGCATTCTGGCAATGACTCTTGCTTGCTTTGGTGAATTGCCTGATGAAATACTTCTGAAATCCAGGATTTTAGTATTCATAAATTTTCAGATTCCAGCTGTTCTAGTTCGTGTCAGACAATCCTTCTCATTTCTCCTCTCTGTTTTCCCTCCTTTGAAAGGTGAGTTTTCATCAGTTTCAGTAGAGATAAAAACTGTGGAAATGAATTAGAGCTTTTAAAATATGGATTTAATTTTCCAATCCATATGGTTCAGAATTCTAAAGAACAGCTGTACAAAACACTCCAAACAGTAGAAGGCCAGCAGGTGATCAGAGCTACACGATTATTTGCAGCCAAACCTTCTGGTATATATGTCAACTTTCCTGACAGTTATCTATCCATCTATATCTATATTCCCCCCTCTATCTCTGACTTCCTATCTCTCTATCTCCATCTCTATATCTCTATCTCTACCTCTGCCTCTCTCTCTCTGTCTCTCTGTCTCTGTCTCTGTCTCTGTCTCTGTCTCTGTCTCTCTCTCTGTCTCTCTCTCTCTCTCTGTGTGTGTGTGTTCTTTTTTCTGCTGATTTGCAGAATAAAAATAACTAGCAAGAGTCTTCTGGTGATCAGTCAATGTCTTCTCTATGGCCTCTCTATCACATTTAGTCCTGATCCTTATTCCCCTCTCTCTTTGCATACAGAGAATTATTGTTATGCTTTGAAAAACATACAAAAACCACCTAACAACATTTGTTGGCTGCTATATATGCAATTCTAGAAGCAGCTATTCTTTACTCCAGTGGGTTGCCTAAAAGAGTCCCTGTGGCCAATGGATGGGCTATCAGCCTCCCACATCTTGATCTTCCAAGAGGTGGGCATATAGGTCAAAACTAAAATTTCAAAACCATGAGGTATGCCACCAAGCTAAAAAAAAAAAGTTTCTTTCAATTTACTTCCTTTTATTTTGGCAGTGGCTGAGTGTTGTGAAAGGGGGGGCGGGGGGCATGGCTGTCTGGGCTGACAACAATTGAGCTCCTTTTGATCACTGTTCTGTTCACCTATTGGCCAGGAATGGCATATTCTGATTAGATTAAAGTTCTCTGTAGTATTGTATAACTAAAAATATGAGAACAATTCAAATCCTGCTTCATTTCAATTCTAAAACCAATACAGACAGGGGTGGGATTCTACCAGTTCAGACCAGTTTGAGTGAACCCCTTGCTCCGAAGATCAGCTGGCAGTGAACCGGTTCGCTGCAACGAGCATGTGGGCCCTGCTCTTTCCTGTGCTTTATTTCCTTTTTTTTAAGAGCACAGCTGATTTGCGTGGCAGAGCCGTTTGCTGCATCTCAGCTGTTTTATTCACAGGATTGCAGGAGAAGGTAAGTATTAGAGCCTTTCTAAACATGGAATGCACATTTGGTGCGCGTGATCACCGAACCGGTTGTTATACCGGTGGAATCCAGGTCATCCTTGACTGATGACCACAATTGAGCCCTCAAATTTGTTGCTAAGTGAAACATTTGTTAAGTGATTTTTGCTCCATTTTATGACCTTTCGTGCCACAGTTAAGTGAATCATTACAGATGTTAGCTTAGTAACACAGTTGTTAAGTGAATCTGGCTTCCCCATTGACTTTGCTTGTCAGAAGGTCACAAAAGATGACTGTATGACTCTGGGACACTGTAACTGTCATAAAAATGAGTCGGTTACCAAGCATCCAAATTTTCATCATGTGACTATGGGTATACTGCAATGGTCATAAGTGTGAAAATGTCATATTTTTCAGTGTTGTTGTAACTTTAAATGGTCACTAAATGAATTGTTGTAAGTCGAGGACTACCTGTACCATTGAGTGAGAGAATTTTGAGTGATATAATGGCTGGTGCTTTTGACATTGTCCATGTACAGCTGGGCAAACAAATTGCAGTCTCCAAATCTGAAGATTTATTTGCATATCCTCCAGTAGTTGGGCAGGATTTGGACCTTGGGGAGAGAGGTGGTTTGTTTTCCCAAAACTATACATATTAATGAAGGACTTAGCAATGTTTTTTGGTAGAACAGTAAAGACAGATGAGCAATTATATTGTGAGTATAGGGATGGGGGAAGTCTGTGCTAAACATTTATCTGTATTAATGTAGCCTTTTCCAGAGTCTCTAAGTGAGACCAGAATAGAATTTTATGATGAAAGCATGTATGACTCTACAAAGAAATAAGGGGCAATATTTTCCCTGTTTCTAGCAGCCTTTGATTTAAATTCTGAAAATATATCCTAGGAAAACTCTTGCAAAGAAAAATTACAAAACTAAAGCTTTCAAAAAACAAAACAAAACACCCTATTATTAGTCGACAATTTGGATAGGGAGTAAGAACTATCAAATTAGAGATTTGTAAAATAAATTCTACAGTACATGGAAGATGAAATGGATTAAAAAAAAACTTGAAAGAAACCTGTTACCTTTCAGACTTTAAATAAAATTGGAAGTCATTTTGAGATACTGTATGTTTCATGTCTATGGAGATTCTCAGTCATCCAGGTCATGGTCGTCCCAAGGGTGCTTTTTTTCAAGAAGTGAGTTTACTTTCCATTTCTTCTTTGAAGATGTTTCACTTCTCATCCAAAACGCTTCTTCAGCTCTGACTGGATGGTGGGGAATCGAAGGCCTCTTGAAAAAAAAAAGCACCTTTGAGACTGTATGTTTCAGTTTCATATTGTATCAGTCCTATGCAATATTATTTTCTCTTTTCTGTTCCCCTGCCCTTCTGTATAAGGATTCTTGAATTACCATATGCACATTAAAGTATGCCAAACTGCATTAAAATGTCAAATATACGATATTGTGGTGCTAGCATGCAAGTCATCTCTTTGTACAGATGCATTAATGATAGGAGAATCTGTACCCTCTGAATGCCTATCTAGAGAAATCCCTCTGAAAAGTCAAATTAAGCTAGACAACCTGTACCCCATTGGCTCATGGTTTCAGAGATATTTCCTTACATAAACAGAGAAACAGAATAACTGCAGGTGAGCAAAAAGTAATGGGCACTGGAGTGATTTCCAATTTCCTGCTGGCCTTCCCATAGAGTTTCCTTGCAGAAAACCAGCAATGATTATCAGAAAGCTTCCTTCCTTCCTTCTCCCCTCCCTCCCTCATTCCTCCCTCCCACCCACCCCCAGTTCCTCTCTCTGCCTGCCTGATTGCCTGCCTGCAAGAATACTAAAGATGAAGTCACTATAAGCTTTGTGAGATCTTTAAAGGGTATTTTTAAAAAATATCGTTCCCAAAATGTGCATAATGTCAAAAATTGTGACCATACATGACTCAGTTTTTTATCTCATTTTAATCTATTAAATTTGTAATTATATTAATTATAAATTACATGAAATTAAGATTTTTAGTCAGTGATTTAGAATTCATAGAGGAACGCTATGTGATCTTTTCAAGGGGAAGCGGCAATGAAAGATAAAGAAGCAATCATAAGGAAAATTATATTCAGTGTGTGAATTAACATATGCAGCAAACATATTGAGGGAATAGAAATCAAAACATGAGAAGCATTCATGAAACTGAGAGTCTGTCAGTACTCTGAGCTTGGTTGTTTTCTTGAAGACATTTCATTACCCAAACTAGGTGACATCCTTCTAGCACTAATGATGTTGCCTAGTTTGGGTAATGAAACACATGCAAAAAACATCCAAGCTCAGAAACACCAAATATCCCTCAATTCAACCCCAACCTCCAATATTTTCCTTTACTGGTATTTATGAAATTTTCTGTGGTGAGAATAACAGCCAATCGAAAATTAAGGAGAAAGTAGCAATAATTAAGGGAATAGAATTTTAATCTATTAAGAGTGTTGAAAGAGTAACAATAGCTGCTGACCAATATTGTTTTAATGGTTTATCTCTTGGCTTTTCAAAGCTATGGTTCTTTTAGAGTTGGAGTGCAAACTAGTTTAGAGGGCCATTTATAAATCACTTCTTCTGGACAAAAGCAAACCAACTGGCTCTTCCAAGCTGTGGAAGCCAAATTTATAGTAGTGAAACCCATGACCCAAGAAGTCTCTATTTCTGATGCATAAGGGAACATGAGTGCCATGGAAGTTCAGCTATTGGAAGATCAAGCATCTTCCATAGTAATATGACTATAACTCTTAAGTCAATGGATGACTTCAACATGCTTTGGTCCATTTTGTAGAGACCTGACCTCATATGGAGTTTTTTAGAGGTTTCTCTCTGGATTAAGCAAATTTTACAAGGAGGTGGACAGCTCAGAACCTGGATGACTACAGCTAGAAATGGGAAAAAATATTCAAAACAATGGGTTAATTCTCCCTCTCTAACTGGCTAAAAAGTGAGAAAGTCTCCTAAAACAATCCTTCCCCCATTCAGAGATAAACTAACAAAATATATATTAATGACATAATCTTTAAAATGTGCTATCTCCTTATTCTTGCGCTCAAAGTGATCAGAATTGATGAAATGTGTATTCCAATCCATATTTAGAGGAATAGCTCTGTGTTTGCTTTCCCTCCCGACAGTGGAAATTTTATTTCTAAAGATGTTAGCATTAAGTTTGAACACAACATCACATTTACAAGAAGTGAAAATTGAGTGAAGGAGGATTCTTTGTAGTAAGACCAGGTCTCCCCCCTAATACCTGCTATATTGTGAAGGCTTCTCCTTTTATATACATCTAAAACAATGCAATATGGGGATTTAAGGACAAGCTGAAGGAGAAGGGCTTTCAATCAAATTGGGAGTTTCACTATAAAGAAAAGTAAATCCATCAAAGTAAATGTCTGCATTATAGATGTACAAAAGACATTACAAGAATCTATGACTGAAACTTGGAGTAAACTACCAATCGGCCACATCCCACAGGTATGCAGCTACCTCTCTCTATAGATGATGGGGTTCTTCGAGGAGCCTTTCTTGTCCCATCTGTAAACAGGGAGAAAATGTATGGCATCATTTCCTATATAAAATAGTAATTTACAAAGGAGAATCAAGAGGCACCTGAAAACAATTGAAGGAGATTTATTTTTTATCACAGCCTTGGTTACATGTCTGATTCCTGAAGCATCCAGAAATATGAGTCTGACACTTGAAGTTCTTCATCCTTTGACAATTTCAGTCTCTTTGTGTATAATAAGTTTTTCTTAGGCTGTATGTGGATTTTTACCTAAAGAGAAAATTCATGCTAGGCATTTGTTATTATTTGCAACTTCAGGATTTTTGGTGTGTATCTATGTGTAAAAATCACACTTAAGGTGTGAGAATGGGTCCTGTTAGGACATTCTAATTGTAATTTTGCATAACAATGAAATTGTTCCTACATTTCTCCTTACGTGGGTGAATAACTGATTGTAGAAAGAAATGCCTTATTCAGAATCACAAATGACTTACAGGAGAATGGAACAAGGGAGGGTTTCATTAGCACTTAGCACTTAGACTTATATACTGCTTCACGGTGTTTTACAGCCATCTCTAAGCAGTTTTTAGAGAGACAGCATATTGACCCCCAAAATCTGGGCCCTCGTTTTAGTGTCCTCGGAAGGCTGAGTCAACCTTGAGCTAGTGAGAATTGAACTGATGAACTGCTGGCAGCTGGCAATCAGCAGACATAGCCTACAGTACTGCATTCTAACCACTGTGCCGCCATAATAATGAAAAAAAGAAATACAGTTGATAATCCCAATCTGCAAGCAAATAAATATTATATGCAAGTGACAAAATGCAAAATATTTATTTTATATCTATATATTTGATATTATATATTATAGCAAAAATAGTCCAAAATGCATTGAAGAATGTGTACAGATGTATGACTATCATATATTCCATATCAGCCATTCAATCACTCTTGAGATTACATAGCTTCACTAATGGGACAGTTTAGAAATAAAACAATAATTTCCCAATATAACCGCAAACTACTTTTATATTGACTTGCAGCTACCATATTAGAAGAATTGAATAATGATTCAAGAAAGAGCATATATTTTGTATGTTGCAGTTTCATGTACTGTATAATCATTACTGTAAAAGTTTTCTACGGATTATTCTGGGAAAAACTTCAATTTGGACTGAATGGGCCCATGATTTTACTTAGCAGAAGACAGTTCCATACTGCTAAATGAATTTCCTAAAAAAATATTGGTGTCCTAGCCTTGTGTCCCAGAATTGTTTTCATGGGAGACCATTTCATCTTTTTGATTGCTATGATACAGTTTTAATGATATAATCATACATTAGACTGAATTCATGGAGCAACCACATTCAGATTATAGATAAAGCTAGCAACAAACGAGGCACCTCTACATGAATGCTGCAAGAATACTGCCAGAATGGCAAGCATTTAGAATATTAACTGGAACTTTGAACTTGGAGTCTGAAGTTGATGTCAAACTATTTATAATGAGGAAAATTAAATTCCATAAAGTAATAGCAGTAATTAGTGGTTTGGACACCTTTCTCCAAAAATACCTGGGCTAGTATCGCTTAGTTCACAACCTACTTCTAATCATATTGCCCATTTGTTCAAGTAATAACTTATGATAAATTCTAAAAATTGCACATTTTAAATCTTTTAAAATTGATCTCCAAAGAGTAAAGAGACTTGATTTCATCTGAACATAGTAAATGCATTGAGCAAAATAAAATTTTAAACACTTGGAATTGGGAGGTATTTGATTTCAATAGAAAGAAATAGTGCAAAAGGGAATTCATACAACTCAGGATATTAATCTAATCATATCACTGAGAAAATTGGAGACAATGGTGCCAAAAGGATCCAAAGAAAAGTAATTAAATCTATCTATCTATCTATCTATCTATCTATCTATCTGTCTGTCTGTCTGTCTGTCTGTCTGTCTGTCTGTCTGTCTGTCTATCTATCTAGTGTATCTGTGCAGAAAGATTCCATATATTTTCTGAGCCATGTATGAAGTAAGAATGCCAGATTGTAGGTAAGTCAATGTATGTTCAGGAGGAAAATGAATAAAATGTAGTCTATTAACCCATTCCAGTGTTTCAATATGCAAATCAGTGGTGGGATTCATTTTTTTTACTACCGGTTCTGTGGGCGTGGCTGGGTGGACGTGGCAGGGGAAGGATACTGTAAAATCTCCACTTAGAGGTGGTTTTGCCTATTCTCTGAACTACTCCAAATTTCCACTACCAGTTCTCCAGAACTGGTCAGAACCTGCTGAATAACACCTCTGATACAAATCATACTATGATACTTTTTTTCATTGAAATTGGCTTATGTAAAGCTCTTCAAAGACTTTGTTAATTGATTATTTAAAACCAATGTTGGTTATAACATACAGAGGGATCAATGGGAAAATATGTGGTTATGGTTAAGAGTCGACATTTATCTTATGTTATGATCTCAAATGTGTGTGTGTGTGTGTGTGTGTGTGTGTGTGTGTGTGTGATATTGGTATATGACGCCAGAGAAATTATGTAGAATGTATAAAGGAATTTCAAATGTATGTGTCAAGTGCTGGGGGAAATTGGAAAATTCAGGCAGTTCAAATGAGTATAAAGATTTATTGCAACCATAAGTTCTTTATAAGAATCTGAACTACTAACAGTCAAGATAAATTAGTGGAAGTTAAGAATAGAAAGGAATTCAAGCTGGGCTGGATTTAGATCTCTTGTGGGCATACATGGCTACTGATGTGCTTGAACCCTCCTTTGGGGATCAGCCTGGTCATCTCCTACAATATTTTCAAAACATGAACAAAATGAAAGGGTATCTTAGCATGCTTGGTGGACATGTAAAAAAGCTACCAAATATTTGGATCCAAATATATATTTTAATACAGAGGATTTTAAATTTTAATATTCAATTGAACCCAGAACTTTTCTTTTTAATGGGCAAGTAGTTTTTTTAAAAAAAAAGATATGGAAGGTTTATTTCAGTATATGATAACAGCAGCAAGATTATTGTATTCACAGATCTGAAAAGATTCAACATTACCCATAATGGAGCAATGGTTGGTAAAGTTGACACAATTTGCTGAAATGGATAAATTACTTTATTTCATTAGACAAAAAGCATCTACATTTATTGCTGACTGGAAGCATCATATAGACTTTTTGCATAACCAATAAAAAAATGAACTTATTACTAATAGTTTGTGTTGGGTATAACATTGATACACCAACTAAGTTTGGGTGAATAAATATATAAACCAAGGTTTGGGTGTTTGTAACTTGTAGCTTTAAGCACCAAACTGCTTGTAATTAACTAATTAAGGGTGCGGTTACAAACGGCAATAAAAGGGCAGTAAGAGAAACGTAACTCTCTCTCTGCTTGTTTTTGTTTGCTTGCTACTGTTTGTTTGCTACTGTTTGCTACAACTGTTTGAATACCTGAACGAAAGGACTATTTCATTGATGTGCTGATATCCTGTGAATACTCAGCGTTGTCTTCAAAAGGAAAGGTATCAGAGGAGAAGATATCTTTACAAGCAGATAAGGATATAGAACTGACTAGTGAATGGACTAAGTTACTGAATGGATATATTTGTGAATGACATATGGACTGATTGACAATGTTTAAACTCTAATTGGATTAAACAACTATTTAAACTAAAAAAACAGTGTTTGTCATCAGTGTGTGTAAACTCTAGGGCCCTTCCTCTCTCATTTGGCTGCCTGGCTTGACTGCTGCTGCACATTCTGTTTGGGGGTTTGTCCCCAATCACTAACATTGGTTATGGGCCCAGTGCGCACAGTCTAACTAACGAGGATATAGCAGTGAGAGTTGGTGTGAGTTGCACATTACTGTAAAAACAAACTGTTTTTTTTTTTCAGTAGTTTTTTTAAATAGTTACATATCTGAAGAGCAATGGCACAAGTAAATTTGCCAAATCTGTCCATGATATCCAGACTAGATGGAACGAACTATGTTTCATGGTCAATGAAATGTAGTTTACTTCTACGAAGAGAAGGTTTGTGGGACATAATAACAAACCCACCAGATGTGACTAACTTAGATCCTAATGTTGAAGAGGATGACAAAAAGATACAAGACTATAAACGAAAGAATGAGCAGGCTTTATGCATCATAGGACTGACTCTCTCTGACCAGCAACTTATCCATATCCGTGGAGAGGAAAATGCTGCAAACTGCTGGGAGAACCTCAGGAAGATATACGTTCAGGACAGTGTAGGAGCTCATATATATCTTACACGCAAACTATTTCGAACACATCTTCAGAAGAATGGAGACATGTTAACTCATTTAAATTGTATGAAGAGCATTTTTCAGGAATTACAAGAAAAAGAGCTTATATTTAATGAGTTGCAACAAGTATACATCATACTGTCTTCATTAGATCAAAGCTATGATGATTATGTGACTGCTTTAGAAGTATTGCCAAAAGATAGTTTATCATTAACCGAGATTACCGGCAGGCTATTAGAAGAAGCCAGAAGAAGGTGTGAACGTGACCAGCTGAGAGAAGATAAACCTAATAAAGAAGAGAAATTATCTTCAAAGCTTGAAAGAAACCAACTAAGTAAATTAAAGCACCCGGAAGAAGAGAATTTATCTTCGACGGCATACTCAATTAAAAAGTGTTTTAATTGTGGAGGCAGAGGACATTTGGCAAGATTCTGCAGAAAAGAAAAAAGCCAGAATGTAAAAAAGCCAAAGAAATCTTTTGAACTAGCCACGTTTAGCAACTGTGATGTGAAGAATGATTTATGGGTGGTGGACAGTGGTGCATCCCACTGCATCATGAGAGATAAGACAAAATTTATAAAACTGTCTACAAGCTCTCAACATATATCACTTGCTAATGGCTGGAACCTCAAGGCCAAGGGAGAAGGTATTGCATACTGTCCATGCTTAAACCAGGATATAAAAATGTTGTATGTACCACAGTTAAAGGTAAACTTGCTTTCTGTAAGGGTATTAGACAAACTAGGTTATGTAATTACATTTAAGGATAATAATTGCATAATTGAGAAAGATAACAAAAGGGTAACTGCAGCTTTAAATGGAACACTGTATGTATTACATGATAGTAAGAAAGAGGAGGCACAGACTGTATTTAACAATATAAAGCCTCATAATGAATGTATCCATTTATTGCATAGGCGTTTGGGGCATGTAAATTTTAAAATGCTAAAACGTACAGTAGAGTTATCTGATGGAATAAGGTTAAAACCTTGTGATAAATATTTGCGTTGTAATGTCTGCTGTGAAGATAAGAGTAAAATATTGCCTGCAAATAGGCTAAATGGTTTCAAAACTAAAGAACCTTTAGAAGTAGTATTTGCAGACATTATAGGTCCAAAGAAACCCAGTATGGGGGTTGCTCAATATATACTGAGCATTATGGACCATTATTCTAGATATGGGTTTTGCTACCTAATGAAAAGCAAAACTGAAACATATCAACATTTCTTCAACTGGTTAAAATTTGCAGAAAGAAAGACTAAACGGCAACTGATAACCCTGGTGACAGATAATGGTACGGAATTTGTTAACAGCAAATTCCAGAATAGATTAAAGGTAGCTGGAATAGAGCACAAGAAATCTGCACCATACAGACCACAACACAACACATTTATTGAGAGAAGAGGCCAAACACTACAGGCAATGGTTAGAACAATGTTAACTGATTCTGGATTACCTGATTCTTTGTGGGGAGAGGCCACAATGTGTGCTAATAACATATTGAACAACGTTGTTAACACAACTACTGGTGAAATACCATTCACCATGTGGCATGGCAGGAAGCCTGATCTGAGTTACCTGCACACATTTGGTGCACCAGCATGGGTGCATATCCCTACACAACTCAGGCGTAAAGGGCAACACAGAGCTAAACAATTATTCTTCGTTGGTTACCAAGCAAACCATAGGGCATATAGATTTTGGGAGAAAGGCACATCTAAGGTGTTATGTAGTGCCAATGCCCAATTTCTAGAGCACGTAGGATGGGATAAGTTAGAACAGGATAACAATAAAGAAGTAATTATTGAATCCTATAGAAATCCCATTAATTATCCCTGTAACTTTAAGAATAAAGTAAAGAGACAAATACAGGCAGAGATAGAGCCCATAAAGGAAGAAATAGTACCAATAGCTGAGCAAGCTGAGGAACATGAACAGGTAGTAATTCAAAAAAGTCCTCATACTAGCCCTGCAATTCCCAGAAGAACTACACGAATATCTAGACCGCCTGATAGATACCAGGCTAACACAGTGTGCCAGATTAATAAAGTTCCATATACTGTAGATGAAATAAACATGTATCCTACTAAAGATAAGGAAAGTTGGTATGCAGCAATGAATAAGGAATTAAAATCCTTAAAGGATATGAAAGTATATGAAAATGCGAGATTACCTGTTGATATAAAACCCATTGGCTGCAAATGGATTTTTAAGATAAAAACTGAAAAAGATGGTAATATAATCCATAAGGCACGATTAGTAGCCCAGGGTTTTAGACAAGATGCCAATGACTATGATGAGGTATTTGCACCTAGCCTTAAAGCAGCAACATTAAGGGCAGCTTTAGTATGGGCAGCAAGTAAGAAATATATAGTCAACCATCTAGATGTAGAAACTGCTTACTTGCACGCTCCACTAAGACATACTGTATACATGAAAAAACCTATTGGATTTAAAGGTGAAAATAATAATGATTATTGGTTGTTAAAAAAGAGCCTCTATGGTCTTAAACAATCAGGCTATGAATGGAACCAGTATATTGTAAAGGAACTAAACAATATAGGGTTTAAAGCTGGTTTAGCCGATCCATGTCTATTTAAAAGGGAGACAAATGGGAAAATATCATTATTACTATTATTCACAGATGATATTGCTTTGATTACAGAAACTAATGATGAAGCCAATAAAATAATAGCATCATTAGCTAAGAAAATAAAAATCAAGCAATTAGGGGAGATAAAGAAATATCTAGGTGTGAATATACTGAAAACACAGAAAGGTTTTAAGATATCTCAGGAGGATAAGATATCTAAATTGCTAATAGATTATAAGATGGAACTTTGTAAGACTGCAAAGACTCCAATGAGTCAGGATATTTGCAAAATGGATACTCAAAGTCCCAAGTTTGATAAGGTAATATATCAATCTTTGATTGGTAGCTTATCATACATTAGCAATTGGTCAAGGCCAGATATTGCTTATGGTGTTAATCAACTGGCACGACATAATAATGATCCACTTCAATGTCATTGGAAGGCATTAAAGAGAATTTTAAGGTATCTTAAAGGAACATTACACCATGCACTGTATCTAGAACCAAAGGGTGATCTAATACTGAGTGCTTATGCAGATGCTAGTTTTGCATCAGAAAGAGACACAAGAAAGTTGACTTCAGGAACAGCCATAATGCTGGGTAAGACATTAATAGGTTGGAAGTCAATAAGACAACAGCATATAAGTTTGTCTACTATGGAAGCAGAATTCTCCTGTTTGTCGTTATTATGTACTGAATTAATCATGTATAAGCAGATGATGAATGGCATGGGATTAACTGTAAATTATCCTATAATTGTACATGAAGATAATCAGGCAGCAATTCAAATGGCCACAAATATTGCAGTAAAAACTAGGAGCAAACATACAGATTTAAGGTACTTAAACATTAGACAATCTGTAAAGAGTAAAATGATACAGCTGGAGTACTGCATGTCGGAAGACAATATAGCTGATAACTTTACTAAAGCCCAAGGTGCCATTAAGCACCAAGAGAGTTGTGTAAAGTATGGTTTTAGATTGTAAGGGTATTATATATTTATATCACCCAAAAGGGGAGAATGTTGGGTATAACATTGATACACCAACTAAGTTTGGGTGAATAAATATATAAACCAAGGTTTGGGTGTTTGTAACTTGTAGCTTTAAGCACCAAACTGCTTGTAATTAACTAATTAAGGGTGCGGTTACAAACGGCAATAAAAGGGCAGTAAGAGAAACGTAACTCTCTCTCTGCTTGTTTTTGTCTGCTTGCTACTGTTTGTTTGCTACTGTTTGCTACAACTGTTTGAATACCTGAACGAAAGGACTATTTCATTGATTGCTGATATCCTGTGAATACTCAGCGTTGTCTTCAAAAGGAAAGGTATCAGAGGAGAAGATATCTTTACAAGCAGATAAGGATATAGAACTGACTAGTGAATGGACTAAGTTACTGAATGGATATATTTGTGAATGACATATGGACTGATTGACAATGTTTAAACTCTAATTGGATTAAACAACTATTTAAACTAAAAAAACAGTGTTTGTCATCAGTGTGTGTAAACTCTAGGGCCCTTCCTCTCTCATTTGGCTGCCTGGCTTGACTGCTGCTGCACATTCTGTTTGGGGGTTTGTCCCCAATCACTAACAGTTTGGATGATTGGACAGGAGAGATTATAAAAAGAAGAATTATGATGTAAGAGACAGAGAAAGAGAAGTTCAAATAAAATGTAACACTGCTCTGAAGAATATCAGAAACCACTCCTTTTTTTTCTTATCTTTCTACTTTCACTAACTTTCTTTTCTTACATTTTAGTGTTGCAATTTATACTACTGGTGTTTACATTTTGGGAGACAGATTATGTATGTTTTCATTTGTATTTTAGATTAAATTGTATTATTTTGGGCTGCTGTTTGATCATAATGAATTCCACTGATTTGAATTGAACTAATTTTCATCCATATGTTAGAAATGTTATTGTGTACAAATTCTGACTCTCATTAATGTTTACGTGCACAGAACACTTCAGCTTCCTAACATGTAACAAAGGAGTCAAATTTGTCTTGAAAACATTCACTTTTATCTGCCTTCAAATCACGATACATTTTGCTGGAGCTTTACATTTTTATAAAATTGAGAAAGGAGTCCTAGAACCTTCATCCATGTCTTCAATGTGAAGTTTACGTACTGTTACAATGCTCTGAACAGTTATATAATTTTTTTTTTTAAAAAAAACAAAGGATAGGTGAATAAAGAAATAAGAAGAGTTGATTGAAATGAAATGTCTCATTTCTTAACAATCAGTTCAAGTTACTGCAAATGGCATATTTTAACAATATGGGCAGTTTAAAAGTATGAATTATCCTCTGTGTAAGGTTAAAACAGAACTGTAATTAACCCCTAGAGATGTATGTGAAGGTTCAAAGTGCAGAAAATTGTGCTATATATATATATTTTCTGAGGTTCTCGCAGGGAATTTGTATGTGGATCTTTGGTTATTCGGGTTTTCTCCCACGTAAGATTGACAGTATCTAGGCAACGTTTCGATGAAGTCTCATTCATCATCTTCAGGCTTCTGTCTTCGGCTCTGTGCTTCTCAGAGTGATGTGAGCTTGCAGCTGCTTCTTCCTTTTAACTGCTAGTGGGGGTGTGATTTGATTGGGTGGGGGCTTGGCTGTGTTCTGATTGGGTGGGTGGGTGTTCTCCTTGGTAGGGGTTTGGCTGTGTTGTGATTGGTTGGGGGGTTGGCCGTTTTCTGATTGGCTGGAGGCATGTTCTGTTCAGGTGGGGGCTTGGTTGTGCTCAGGTTAGTCTTAGTTGCTGGGGGATTTGAGCTGGTGAGCTGTAATCCTGCTGCTTGGCTTCGAGTTCATGGTCGTGCTGCATCTTCATGGTGGGTGTAAGTTTGCTTCATGTATGGCTCGGAGGGGTTTGAAGTGGGTAGTGATGCAGCTGCAGTGCAGCTTCTGGTCCGTGGTCGTGTCTCATCTTCTGTGTGGGTGTGAGTCTGCTTTCTGCGTGGAAGTGTGGTGGTGGCATCTTGTGTGGCCCTCATGGGTGTGGGTCTGCTGTCATGTTAGGTAGTCGTCTGTTCATGAGGGCGGGTTTCCAAATGGCTGGTAGGCGGGAGGTGTCATCTCGTTTATTCATGCTGTGTGGGCATTTTTCTATCTCTATGGCTTCTCTGATTATTCTGCTGTTGAAGTGTTCAGTTTTGGCGATCGTTCTGGTATTTTTAAAGTCAATCTCATGTCCTGTGGCTTTGAGGTGTTAGGCCTGGGAAGAGGTCGGTTCTTCTTTTTTAATTGAGTTCTTATGTTCTTCAATGCGTGCACTTATTCTTCTGTTAGTTTGTCCAATGTATGTGGTGGGGCAGGCAGTGCAAGGGATTTCGTATACTCCTTGGTTTTCTAACTCAATTTTGTCTTTAGGGTTTCTTAGGATGGTGGATATTTTTCTGTTTGTGCAGAATGCTGTTTTAATGTTGTATTTTTGGAGGATCTTGCTGATTTTGTCTGTAGTGCCTTTTATATATGGGAGGAGTGCTTTGCTGTTCTCTTGTTCTCTGTCTTGGATTTTGGTTGGGGTTTCTTTTTGGATTAGGTGGGTAATCTTCTTTCTTTGGAATCCATTGTTAGTACATTAGTGAGAGTGTGCAGTTCGGTTTTTAGGTGTTGTTCGTCGGCTAAGCATTTTGTTCTGGAGATGAGTGTCTCAGCAAAGGAATTGTTCTGTGCTGGGTGGTGGTGTGCGAGTGCATGTAGATAGCGGTTTGTATGTGTTTTCTTCTGGTAGATGGTGTGTCCTAGGGAGCCATTGGATTTTTTGTATACCAAGACTTCTAGGAAGGGAAGTTGATTGTTGGCTTCTGTTTCCATGGTGAATTGTATTTTGGGGTGTAGGCTGTTGAGGTGTGTGAGGAAGTTGTTCAGTTTTTCTTTCCCGTGTGGCCAGATTATGAAGGTGTCATCTACGTATCTGAGCCAGAGTATATATATATATTGTGGCCCTGATTCCCGAGCCTATGCTGTCAGAGGAAGAAGACCTGGAAGATGAGGAGGAGGAACAAGGAATGCCTTCCTCCCCAGGACTTTCCTCTCTGGCAATGCCTTCCTCCCTGATAATGCCTCAGGTTTCATCAGACAACTGAGAGGAGCAGCCTGAGATTAATCAGGAGGAAGGCATATCGGAGCAGCCCCTGACAGGGGGTAAAGAGGAAGAGTATTGGCTTGATCCTAAGCAGCGTCGTAGGGAGAAATGTGAGCAGCAACGTAGGAGGTGTGGGAGGCTCAGAGAGTGAGCTGAGTCATTGAGCCACACCCCACAGGGGATAAAAGTGGGTGTGTTTTTGGCTGGAACTTTGTATGGCACAAACTTTAATCTTACTTCAGATTTTCTTTGTGAATGATTTTTGTGGACTGCCTTGTAATTTTCTGTGAGTAGATTTTTATTTGTTATCAGTTCGGACTTGGCAGGCAGAGGGTGTTGGAATGCCAAGAATATTATCAGTTCCAAAGAATTAACTCTGTGAAGTCCGAGCCAGCTTGCCTGCCTGTGTTTGTGTGAGTTAGTATTCTTTCATCTTTTGGGAAAGAAGAAAAGTGAGACAGAACGTGTATGTATGTATGTATGTATGTATGTATGTACAGCATTCGGCTTTGTTCGGATATTTTCCTCACGTCATTGTAGTTGTGCTTTTAAAGTTGTAGCAACGTTTTGGCAGAATCTCATCTGCCATCATCAGGCTTCTGTATTGTGTTCGTCTGTGAGTCAGACTTTCACAGCTGTTTCAGTTTTAAATTTGGGGCTAGCCTACTGCTCTACCAGAATGGTTTTTTCTTCATCCTGAAGAAAATCTTGGTCTTGATTAGCTGGCAACATTGTGTTCCTACAGGAACAAATCAAGACAAAAAAAGCCACAAAATAGACAGAAGATATTAGAAACACCAATCAAGCAGAACACAGCAAACTCCAAGACCAAAAAACACAGACCAAGACTCCCAACCAATCAGGATGAAGAAAAAACCATTCTGGCACAGCAGAAAGCTAGCCCCCAATTTAAAACTGAAACAGCTGTGAAAGTCTGACTCACAGATGAACACAATACAGAAGCCTGATGATGGCAGATGAGATTCTGCCAAAATGTTGCTACAACTTTAAAAGCACAACTACAATGATGTGGGAAAATACCCGAACAAAGCTGAATGCCATACATACATACATACATACATACATACATACATACATACATATATAAAGGAAGGGCAGGAGTGCCAATTTCTTTTCCAGATCTTCACATTGCTTCATGCCAATGAATGTATTTCATCTATGTTCCCAAATGACAAAGGTCGTGGCTATTTGAGGGACTTTCTGTCTCAAAAGAATCTTGTCCATCCAGTGAGATCAGGAAGGGTGGGCACAAGCCTTCTCTGTATGGTGCCTGCCCTCTGGAATAGTATCTTCCCAGAGGTCCAGATAAATCCCACCTTGATGATGTAAGGAAGCTATTGAAGATCTGATTATTGTCTTAGGGTTTGGGACAAGTAGATGGTTGAGCCCCAGTTAAATAGGATTTTCTTTTGTTTATATATTTGTGTTTGTGCTGCTCAGGATTTCTGTTTTTTGCATTGTTCTTATCCTTTTTAAAAAAAAGTAATTTTCACAAACCTGCTAAATGTTTGGTAACTTCTAAACTGAACTGATAGATAGATAGATAGATAGATAGATAGATAGATAGATAGATAGATAGATAGATAGATAGACAGACAGACAGACAGACAGATAGATAGATAGATAGACAGACAGACAGACAGACAGACAGACAAACCTTATTTAATGTAATTCAAATGAACTTATTTCAAAATCCACACCTTGTTTCAGTTCCTTTCTGGTTTCTGCCAAACCGAGCACTTTGCTGTCATATTGTTTTGGTTTTGAAATGACTGGATTCTGTTTTGGAAAGGGGAACTGTTTGGCTGAAGGCACTTCAGTAACTATTATAACTAATAGCAGAATAGCTTTCTTATTAATTCTGTGATGTCCTCGTTACATTTTCTGGGTATTTAAAAAAGCATCTAGGGTTTTATTATGCAGACAGAGCTCTGAGTTATTCGAGTGATAGTTCTTTGCATTCAAGATTTAAATTGTGTTTGGGGAAGTTGAACAATCTGTCTTATCCATCTAATTATATCCTAATAAATCAAACTGGGCAGAAATTCAATTCTTGTCATGTCAGGAACAATTTGGGCAAATATTAAGGAAGAAAGGTAAATACTTTGGTGCTGCTTTAGTTGTTCCTGTTTGAAAGAGGACAATTTATATTCCCTTGCTTCTCTTTTTTCCTTATTATTACATTGCTTTTCATCAATTTAGGGCACAGGATTTATCTTTCCTTGCTATGATATTTGAACATATTTCTTATCTATATAATCGTTACCAAGACCAATGGTCTCCAATAAAATACTGGAGATCTGAAAGTGAAATCTGCAGCCCTTATTTCCTATCATTTGTCTGTGTCTCTGTTTTATTGTGGGTCCATCTTCCTAAACTATTGCATTACTATCCTAACTCTGAAGAATCCTATGAATCATGATGCCTTTTCAATGGGGCTGAGGATTGAGAGGCAAATGCTCTGAAAACTATGCTAGTTGCCCCTTATGCTATCTGGCATCATCAGGTTGATCAAATTTTCTGGAGACACTCCCCTGATGCTGTATACCTGGTTTATACTCTAGAGCAGGGGTGTCAAACTCACATCATCACAGTGGCATCACATGATGTATCGGGACTTTTTTCCTCTTCACTAAACTGGGTGTTGGTATGGCCAGCAATGACGCATCCAGCACATGGGGTGGGAGTTTGACAGCCTTGCTCTAGAGAATTACAGGGTGACATTTTCTTGCTATAACAATAGGCAAGCAAATATCCTGGCCCCTTGGAGCTCACTTTAGGTCTGATTCTGTTGTTCTGAGGACTGACTTAAAATCAGACATTGATGGAAAGAACAAGGAGTAGACATGATGGAACAGAGCATGATGGAGGCAGTTGCCCTTCTACACCAAAAGACAACTTTCTTGAATTTCCCCTGCCTGGTTAGAAATTATTGGGATTGTTGCATGAATTCATGGAACATGATGTACTAGCAGATCCCAATTTCCTGATGAATATTTTCTTACACCAAGGTTAGTTTTGATCAACAAGAGAGCTATATTTACATGATTTCATCCATCCCACTCTTCTATTGTAAGCTTCTCTAAACATTGTATGTGCATGGTACAAGCATCCAGCCATTTACAAGCATGCATTTGCAAGCAATTGAATGGACCACTGACTTACTTGGTTGAATATAAGTAAGCAGAACAATTGCCTCCAAATAAGAGGAACAGAAAAACTGCTTAGGTATTCTATTCCTTTCCCTCCAAAATTCATTGATCACATATATATTATTTTGGCCTCTCCTATGAAGAATCCTCCAGACTTTTGTCATATTTTTGGGATGTTTCTATGGAACTCCATCAACTGAATCTTCCACTTTATTTCATCGAGGTTTATTTTCAAATATTTTCAATATTTCTTTCTATGCTTTTTCTATTATAAGTTTTGTGGTGGTACTATGTGGGATTCCATCACTCCTCTCTCTCTCATGCACTTTTTATTTGTCCAAAATCATTTTAAATGCGAATCAAACTATACTACACTATACAAAAGCCAAGCTAAGGCTACAGGATCCTAATTTTAATTTTTGTTAAAGATTTGTATTGCCTGTACTATTATTTGATTTGATAGTAATGAGTTATCAGAGTATCAGAGATTACTGGAAAATTGAAAAGAGGCCCTTTCGTCAGTATATTTCATTTGGGAACTGAAACACAGATAAATAGTTCAATTTTCTCTTATAATACAATCTATCACTATATAGTCTTATCACGATTAAAAACACCACAGTACTTGATTTAACCCCATTAATAAGATTAGGAAATCATTAATTCTTAAATACCAAAAAGTGAAAATAGTTGGTACATTTACAAATTGTACTGAAGTATTAATCCAATCTTTTGCTTTAAAGTGAAAATAAGAATGCCAATTATTTTAATCATAAAATAATTTATAGTGATAGTGACATGACAAAAAAAAACTTTCTCAAAGGTTGTGTGTTTTTGTATTGTGTGTGTCTAAATCTTGGAGACTGCTTTGACTAGTCCCTGCAGTTTTCCTGACAGTGTTTTTCAGAAGTGGTTTGCCATTGCCTCCAATCTAGGGTGGAGAGAAAATAACTGACCCAAGATCACCCAGTTGGCTTTGTTAGACAGAGCTAGAATTCAGTCTCCCAGTTTCTAGCTTGATGCTTCATCTATCCCCGGGGTGTCAAACTCAATTTCATTGAGGGCTGCATCAAGGTTGGGTTTGACTTCAGGGGATGGGAGTGTGGCCAGACTATGTGGCCAGGTTGATGTCACTTATCAAACCCTCTGCCAGTGGAAACGAAGCCTGGGGAGGCTGTTTGTCCTGCTGAGCTCCATTTTCACTGGCAGAGGCACCACGGGCTAGTCCTTCACTGCTTTCAGGGCGGGCCCATGAATCAGAGCTAAGCCCCCTGTGGGCCAGATCTGACGTGTGGGCTTTGAGTTTAACACCCTGACCTAGTCTGATGCCTTAACCACTGCACCAAACTGGTTCTAATTAATGTAAGGATACTATATAGCTTATTAGCTTGAATATCTAATGTTCCAAAAATGAGATGTTTGGTTAATGGAAGAAAAAAATTCATTTTTAAACTTATCTGCCCACTAGTACCTATTGTATTTTCTGGTTTAAGCTAGGCTTGTGTAAATAAACAAACATATTTTCTATGTATTGCTTTTGAATTAAAATATCCATCTAAATATGTAAAGCTTTGAAACTATGCAGAAGATAAGCTTCTCATGCTGTTCTTCTGGCTATATATATGCATTCCAACTACCCTGCCATTTACTCTTTGCAACTGCCTCACACTGAGTGAAGAAAAGAGTAGAAGAACTGAAAGTATTTCATTTGAAATTGAGTACAATTATTCAAATGATCTGAGGCTTGTTTTATTTGAAACTCAAATTGCACTGAGAATGGAAGCAAATGTAAGTAGAGCTTCCTTGAATTCCTATAAAGTGCTTAGCCCTACCAAAAATAAGAAGAAAACCAATATGATGTCGGAGGCAAAGCCAGCATGGTCCTATTCACTAATTGTTGCAGACCTTATGCATTCAGACATCTTCTACATACAACCAGAAATTCTGCTCCCAGAATTTCCATTACTTAACAAGGTGGTTATTAAGTGAGTCAGGCGGGCCTGATTTTTTGCCATGATTGTTAAGTGAATCACTGCTGTTGTTAGGTGAATCATAGAGTCATTAAGTGAATCTAGCTTTCCTCGTTGACTTTACTTGTCAGAAAACATCTGGGAAGGTTGCAAGAAGGCTGCAACTGTTGTAAGTGCATTCTGGATGCCAAGCAGCCCAATTTTGATCACAAGAGGACACTGTGACAGTGGAAGGACTGATCATAAGTCACTTTTTTCAGTGCCATTGTAATTTGGAATGGTTGTATTGTACCTGTATTGCATTACCCCACATTTTCTTACAACATTGAAATGAGTTGCAAATATTATTGTTGGCTTTCTACAATTGAAAATAACTTTACTAAACAATGAAAGCTCATTGTTTACCCATAACCTCTGCTCCCTCAATGGAATGACATAAAATAGCTAGGAAAGTAAGCCTTCATTGATTTTACAAAATCAGCAGAAGCCATTTAAATAGCATAGATTGAATAGACAGTCTGACATTTAAGAAATGTCTTTAACTTATTCTACTTAATACCAGGGTATCTTTCAGATGTTTATGTCTTTGAAAACACAAGACATCCAGAGATCAATATATAATTGTTTCACATCCTTGAAGGAATGAAGAATTAATTTAATGGTGGAAGGGAATAGGATGTCAATGTATTTTGTGAAGAAATATTAGTAAAGTTTCTGAAGTACAGCATTATGTCAGAATCATAGAAGTTAGATCACAGGTGTAAAAGTGTGTGTGTGTGTGTGTCTGTCTGTCTGTTTGTCTGTCCGTCTATTTAGGTGTCAAGAAATCAAAGCAAATGCAACACTAAAGTTGTATCGGCACTCTTTGGACTCCTCACATTCTGCAGATATCTCACCTTAGAAAGAACTGTCACACTTTCTCTTGATTGTGGTTTAGGCAAAATGTCAAGTATTTAGAAGGCTACTAGTACATAAAGTGGAAGTGTTACATATCAAGAATATTGTGAAAGATGTGAAACTTTCCATTTAAACATATGTTTTACGATTAAGAATTGGCTGCTCCCTGCAAAAACATGTAAGAAGTTGGTGATAATCAACTAAGCTAAAATTGAAACTTTGTGTTCTCCAGCTGAAAAAATAGTGACCAACTACTTAAATAGCCTGGGGTGGTATTCTTGCCACTTCTCTTTCTTAAACTTACCAAGTATTTAGAAATGGTCTATTCACAGAGTTATAAGATTACTTCTCGGAACTATGCCTTTGGAATATAAGCAGAGAGGAGAGGAGGGGAGGGGAGGGGGGATGAGACGAGATGAGGGGAAAGAAGGGAAGGACCTTATCTATGTCATAGGATGAAATAAAGTAATAAACATGCTTGAAATACCTGGCTTTGTTGAACTCATGATATATGAGCCAAAATGCTAGCTGAAACTAGCTGGTGCTACCATTATCATTTGATAGGGAAATGCTACAGGTGGCCTGGGTGTCCTAAGGCTGAAAACCAAATCTGCTACTTTGATATATTACAAAAAAAAAAAAAAGTTTCAGTTGAGCAAACTTAAGATGGGCGGCAGAAGTCAATATTTTTGGTCACATCTAGCAATTTTGATGGCAGATGGAAGTTGTGGTTTCAAAAGTAAGAAGGGCAAATGGTAAAACACACACACACACACACACACACACACACACACACACACATATATATATATATATATATATATATATATATATATTCTTAAGTTTTCGCAGGTATTTATATGTATGGTATTCAGCTTTGTTTGGGTATTCTCCCACATCATTATAGTTGTGGCAAGTTGTAAAGTTGTAGCAACGTTTCGGCAGAATCTCATCTGCCATCATCAGGCTTCTGTATAGTGTGTGTATATATGTATGTATGTATGTATGTATGTATGTATGTATGTATATGTATATGTATATGTATACATGTATACATGTATACATGTATACATGTATATATGTATGTTTTGGCATGTTCAGGTCTTTTCCCATGTAAGATTGAGAGTATCTTGGTGACATTTCAATGAGGTCCCACTTACCATCCTCAGGCTGGTGCTTTCGGCTTCGTGCTTGTGCAAGCAAAGCGTGTTCAGAGCTGCCGTCTCTCGATAAATACTAGTGGGGAGGTGTGGTGTGCTGGCTCTGTTGTAAGCAGGTTGGTTGGCTGTGTTGTTATTTCTTGATTGGTTGATGGAGTTGATGTTTGCAGATTGGTTGGCTTTTTCATAAGAACCAGTGTGGCTGAGGTGCTGGCTGTGTATCTATCTTATGAAAAAGCCAACCAATCTGCACAGGATTGTTCGCATAAGCACGAAGCCAAAAGCACCAACCTGAAGATGGCTAGTGGGACCTCATCGAAACATCACCAAGGTACTCTCAATCTTACATGGGAAAAGACCCAAACACGCCAAAACCTGCATACCTGTACCCGTGAAGAAACAGCACGTTTGCTGTGTGTTGTGTTTGGTGTGTGTGTGTTGTTTGTGTGTGCACATTACAATTCTTACAAGATAATATAGTTTGAAAGTTTCCCTGATAAATCCCTAAATTAACATACTACAAGTATACCAGTCCATCTGAATTCTCAAATATAAAGTAATAGTGACTCAGTCTCTATATTCTTGTGTGGAGATGGGAAGCATTCAATAATTGTTTATCACCTGTAAACTCATGGAAGTATTAACATTATGTTGAAAAAGAAAACTCTCTGACAAAATGAACTGCTATGATTTTATTGAAAGTCACAAAAATTTACATCCAAAGTATTCAACTGGGGGGGGGATGAGATTTTATACAGAAGAATAATACAGGATCAGAACGTTGGAAAGCCAATTAAAGGATCTAAGGGGGAAAAGCCAAAGTTTAAAGAAAGAAGTGATAATCTTTGTCAGCTGGAGATAAAATTAGCTTGGAAAGGTGATAATAACAGTTTTGTGTTGGGGGCAGAGAGAGAAAAATGAACTGAAAAGTGAAGTTGAAAATAATAAAAGACTAGAAAATGAGCTACATTGTGTTTTGATTTGATTGTCAAATTGCCAAGTGAGACCTTAGAAAATTTTTTGATTTTGTATTAGCCAAATGTATCATCATTTCCTTGAAAAGCAAGTGGCCCCTTTTTGAAGCTAGATAGTTCTGTTTGATTTGTGGGTAGCTAGCTCTTTCCTTTTGGGGATTATTTTAAATTGAAGTATCATTCAATATATATGTTTAATTATGCTAACACGTCTTTGTAATGCATCAGTAAAAATGCACCTGGAGTATATTTTTAAATCACCAACTTGCATACCCATTATTATATCTGCATTTATGGCATTTCTTTAATTAAAAAATAAAGCATAAGCAGCAAATAACATGGTTGACTATTCCTGGGCTGCATCATTTGAAGCTTATTCTCTTTTATCCATCTCTTGTTGATATGCTGCTGTATATCTCAGGATCTTTATATTTTTCCTTGTCAAACACACACATCTCAGGTAGGGAAGTAGAGAAATTCATTTGGTCTGTAATTCATCCATTTCCAATTAATATGCAGATCAAAATGCATTCTCTAAATTTTGCACTGTGGTTCCTCCCACTTAAAAGAATGTGTCAAAAGTGCATGCCCTCCTCTGTGTGTGTGTTTTGAAGTAAAATAAAATCTCTTTCAAATCAAATTGTGTCTTCAGTAATTTGATGGACATATTCATCTGGGTTTCTTGGTGACAGTATATCAGTTTGCCATTACCTTCATCCAAGATATTTTGGTGCTTCTCAGCTAGACTATAGCCCTGTGATTTCTTAAAAGGTTTTCCAGATTTACCATTTATATAGATTTTTAAGATTAGCCAAGGTCAGGTATAGTAGATCCTGCCACATATCCAAGTGTTAATGTCTGGGTGTTTAATTGTAGATTAATGCAAGCACTTACCTGTACGTATTTATGATTGAACATGTGTCAAACTGACACAAACTGAAAATAGACATTAAGTTATGCAGAACAAATCTGTCTTTATGTATGGATCAAAAGTAGCAGAAAAAATAGTTTAAAGAGTGTTAAAGTAATTCCAGTTCCTAAGATATGATAAAATTAACACATTTGCTGTCGTACTTTGACCAAATGATTTAATCTCAGCAGTGGTGCAGTGTTGAATTTTAAATAGCTAATATGTTTACCCTTCTCGACTACAAAAGAACTTTGAAAAGTGTCCAAACAGATTACTTGTTGATTACAGTTCAGCAAAATTATACGACATAGCTTCCATCATCTAAGGAAAACCACATTAGAGTTAGCTGAAGTTTTGTATTGAGTAGCTGGGGTGGAAAATATTGGATTCCCTTTTTTTTCCCATTCCTTCCTTCTTCCTATTTGATAAACTTCTTTGGTCCGATTATATTTGGTCTAGTAATCAAAATAATAAAGTTTCTTTCTCCAAATGTTCTACTTGGCTGGATCCAACTGCAATCACTACATCAGAGTCATTAACTAGTATCCCAGATAAATATGTGTACAATTCTTTTACTCATGTATTAATTAATTGATGCATTCCGCCATCCTATATCATCTTATTTCCATTGCAAGTTGTTTTTAAGGCTGGTGGAGTATTTCATGCTCTGCCCAGCTCCAATAGTATTTAATGCAATTTCAGACAATGAAGAAATTTGCATGAAAAGCAGAGTCACTTATAAATGTTATGAGAGAAACGAAAGTGCTTATATGTGGCATTTTCATCAGCTTCCAAAAGGCAACTGAGGGAGGATCTATCTTGATGCAGCTCTATTAATGTAGAACATTTTCTCTTGATCTGTAACTACTTCTTAAAAATAGAAAAGGCAAAATGGAAACTTCAGTTATCACAGAACACAAAGCACTTCCATTCATCTTTTGATAAAAGTAATGAGCAGAAGGCAGCCGTTAGTCATCCGCTGCAGATTTCCAGTGGAGAGACTGATAATTTGATTGTTCATTTTGAAATAGAATTTCTTCCTCTGTCCCTGGAAGGTTTTTCTTTTTCCTTGGCAGCTTTGATAGGTAGCTGGGTTCACAGGAAGGAAATGAATAATGACTCACAAAATTCTCCCTGTCAGGCTTGCCATGTTCGTAGTCTCCTCTTCTTTCATCGAACAAGAGGTTCAAACCTCCATAGCTGCAGAAGAGTTAGTAAGTGACACATAGGTTTTTTTCATGCTTTCCCTAGAATACCTTTGCCTGCAATAAGGATGTGGTTGAACATCATAGCAACTTATATGCCTTAAAGGAAAGAAACAAATTGAGAAATATATCATCTCCCTGAGAGATGTTGCCAATCTTTTGAAAACTCTTTGATATTCCTCAAAACTGCACAGAATTTTTTTTCCTGAGTGGTCCTTTGGGGTTCACTTTTTTGTTAAAATGGTGTGGTGATCTAGAATCTCATGTCTGAGACTGTTTTCCTAGGAATTGTAAAACCATAATTTTAGGTTTGAAGAACATCCTGTGCAGGAATCTTCAGCATCCACAATATATGAAATTTTACACGGGGAAAGCTTACAAGAATATAAATCTTATCTGTGCTAAAGAATTAATGTCCAGAGTAGCACAGCTGTACATTGAATGACCCAATTGGCACATATTTTAACCCTACAGAAAAGTTGGTTATTCCAGTGTGTAATTTATATTTCTCTTCAATCAGCAGCAGTCACTGCGAAAATGCACAAGCTGGATGCCACACTGATTATCAGAGTGTCAGTATGTTTAAACACTAGTGCAAAACATTAGGAGAACCAGTTTGACATAGTGATTAAATGTGCTAGGTTAGAACTGGAAGACTGTGAAATCTAATTCTGTTTTAGGCATGTGGCCAGTTAAGTATGTTTGTGCACAAAGCCAGTTGAATTATCTTGGATGAGTCATTTTCTCTTAGTCCTAAGAAGGAGGTAACATCAATCCATTTCTGAAAATGTTGCCAAGAAAACCTTAGGAGTTGCCAAAGGAAGCCTCCATAAGTCAAAGTTGACTTGAAGGCAAAAAACACTGGTTGTCATCAGAGGTGGTATTCAGCAGATTCTGACCAGTTCTGGAGAACCGAAAGTGGAAATTTTGATTAGTTCAGAGAACTGGTAGAAAAATTTTGAATAGTTCAAAATACCACCTCTGACTGGCCCTGCCCTATCTATACTCTGCCTCCCAAGTCCCAACTGATCATCTGGGTCTTCTTTTGTTGCCCTGCACAGGAGAATGGAGCTGGAAATCAGGTTAATGGGGTGGGGAGGGAATGGGATTTTGCAGTAACCTTTCCCCAAGAGTGGGAAAAGAATGGAGATTTTACAGTATCCTTTCCCATGTTCACCAAGCCATGCTCCAAAAGCCAAGCCATGCACACCACAGAACTGGTAGTAAAAAATTTTGAATCCCACCACTGGTTGTCATGGTTTGTTTGTTTTAATTTGGAGTGATCTAAACAGGCTACTTGATTAAATTAAACAATTATGAAGCATTCTATGTACTTGGTATGATCCTCAAGAATATCCTATAGCATAAAGTGGTCAGAAAAGTATGTCCTCTTCCCAACTTTAGATTTTTGTGGGTGTGAATGTATCCTTTGACTGTAATCTATGTGCAAGTATAGGCAAGTGTTTCAAGGAAAAAAATGTTTCATATTACATTAAAATGTTGGATTCCTCCTCACTGCCATGTTATTAATGCATTTCGCCTGTCTCTGTGTTGTCAAAAAAGGCATATATTGTCCACTATCTTGCTGTTCTGTTGCCAGACAAGAATTGGGCAGCCTGAGCCACATATCTAGTGGAATGCACCAATAAAGTGGGTGGGGATCCTGGCAAGAAACCTTAAACCACCCTTCAAATCATGAGCTGCTCCCCCTAGAATTGTTTTATTTATTGATGTATTATTTTATTTATTTATTTTTGTCAATTGCTTACAAGATAATAGGTATAAGTAAAAACATAGTTATGAATACATGGATATATATAAGAAAAATAAAAGAAACAAAAGCAACGGTAGGCACATTGGTGCACTTATGGATGCCCTCTACAGACCTCTTCAGAAAGGGGTGAGGTCAACCGTAGACAGTCTAAGGTTATAGTTTTGGGGGTTTGGGGAAGAAACCACAGAGTCAGGTAGAGTATTCCAGACATTGACCACTCTGTTGCTGAAGTCGTATTTCCTTCAATCAAGTTTGGTGCAGTTAACCTTGAGTTTGTATCTATTGTGTGCTCCTATGTTGTTATGGCTGAAGCTGAAGTATTCATTGACAGGTAGGACATTGCAATGTATGATTTTATATACTATACTTAGATCGGACCGAAGGCGGCATAGTTCTAGGTTTTCTAGGTCTAGAATTTCGAGTCTGGTGGCATAAGGTATTCTGCAATGAGTAGAGGAGTGGAGAACTCTTCTTGTGAAATATTTCTGGACTTTCTCAACTGTGCTAATATCAGATATGTAATGTGGGTTCCAGACTGATGAGCTGTATTGGAGTATTGGTCTAGCAAATGTTTTGTATGCTCTAGTTAGTAGTGTGATATTACCAGAGAAAAAGCTATGTAGGATTAGGTTAACAACTCTTAATGCCTTTTTGGCGATGTAGTTACAGTGGATTCTAGCACTTAGATAATTAGAGATGAGTATTCCAAGATCCTTTACAGAGTTTGGATCATCAACAAGGTCGTGACTATTCAGCTTGTATTTTATTTTCTGATTTTTTTTGCCAATATGTAAGACAGAGCATTTATTTGTTGAGATTTGAAGTTGCCATTTGCTTGACCATTCTGATACATAGTCAAGGTCTTTTTAAAGGGTAGCAGTATTGTCTGTGGTGTTGTATAGCTTTACATCATCAGCGAAGAGAACACAGTTGCTCTTGATATGATCACAGAGGTCATTTATGTAGAGTATGAAAAGAGTTGGTCCAAGAACACTGCCACTGTTGACAGGAACAGAATTTGATAGGACACTCCCAATCTTGACCATTTGTTGTCTGTTTGACAGGAATGCTTCTATCCAGTTATGCAGGTATCCAGAAATACCATAAGATTTTAGTTTTATGAGTAGTTTGTTGTGTACCACTGAATCAAAGGATTTACAGAAGTCTATGTATTGCGTTTATTGCTTTTCCCTGATCGAGTTGTGCAGTCCATATGTTTTTACAGTGTAAGAGTTGCAGATTACATGATAATTTTTTCCTGAAACCAATTTTTTTATTAGAGAGTAGGTTATTTCTTTCTAAGTGGAGGATGATGGATTGGTTAATAATTGATTCCATGACTTTATAGGTGATGCAGCATAAAGAGATTCGTCTGTAATTTTCAATTAGGCTGGGGTCTCCCTTTTTGAAGATGGGGATGACCATGGTTTGTGACCATAATTTTGGCAAGGAGCTGGTCCTGAAAGATTTTTCAAAGATTATGCTTAGAGGTTCTGCTATGGCAGTGGATAGGTTTTTTAAGAAGTAGGCACATATTCTGTCTGGTTGAATAGATAGAGATGGTTTTAGATTGCGTAGTGCTTTTTCAACATTGTCTTCTGTAAAATCGATATGTATTAGATCATTGTAGTTGTCTGTGGTTCGGCTAGGAAACACTGGGCATGATCCATTGCTAATTACAAATACTGAGCTAAAGAATGTATTAAAAAGGTTGGCTTTAATAGTGTCGTCATTTCAGTCTTTACATTTGGTCCTTTCAGGGGTGGGGTGGACTTTGAGTCTTTTAGTTTGTTGTTTCTAAAATTGTAGAAAGCATGGGTGGAATTGGTGCGTAGAAGGCTTTCTTCTTGTTTAATGTGATAATTGGTGCATTCAGTTTTTATCTGGTGGCATAAATTTTTGTATCAGCTTTTGAAGTTGGCAACGTGACCAGATTTGTTTTTCCGCCAAAGTGAATTTTTTTTGGATTGAAGCTTCCGTATTGTTATGGGTAATTTGTTTTTTTTCTGGTTTGGGGAGTTGTTAATGGTACATATAGTTTGATGACTCTTTTGACTTCAAGTAAAAATATGTTGTAATGGTCTTCTACAGTATTGCATCCAGTGAATAGAAATTGCCAATCAAGGGATGAGAGATTGTTTTTTATAAGATTATAGATGCCCTTTTTTGAAGTTATAATTGGGGATTCTGTCGTTGTGATGATTTTGGTGTGGACGTATATTAAGACAAAAGTCTATCATGTTGTGGTCACTGTTGGAAAAGCGTACTTTAATTTGTATTCCGTAAATAGAGAATAATAGTAATAATACTTGATTTGAGGTCACAGACCAAAACACAAGTACAACAAAAGAAGAACATGGAAAAATTAATCATGAACAATTGGTCACCAAAAATTTGACTATGGGGAATTACAGCATTCTCCTCTGATGGTTACAGATCTTAAAAAAAATGGAAACCTGAGAAGTGATGTATGAGGAGCCATCCCCTAGACAATATAAGAACAAATTACTAACATCGGGTCTAGAAGGGTCTGTTTCAAGGAGAGACAGTAACTTAGATCTGCCTGCATTATACATAGGGCAATATAAAAGGACATGCTACACAGTTTCAACCTAAAGTCTGCATAGCTGCTCGTTAATCGGGAGCCTCCTAAATCAACCATCCAGTAGTGCTGAGGGAAAGACATTAAAGTGAGCTAGGGAGAAAGCTCTTCTATATTTGGGAATGGTTAGAGTGTAAAAATAGGAAGCCATCCTCAGTCCGTAATTATTAAATTGGCTGAAGATCAGATGGGAGCAAGTTTTGTTGGCTCTGGCTCGTAAATATTGCAAGTAAATGTCCACAAGCCATTGGACTACCCTAAACTGGGTGTCCTTAAGGCCATAATTTCCCAGGGCATCCCCTGTAAAACCTAGCAGGTGTAATTTCATCATCAGCTCCCTCTCCCAATGAGAAATATGAGAATCAGCAAATGCCAGGGAGAGGTAGCTACCAGAAACTGCCAGAAAGAGCACCCGAAACCACCATTTAAAGGTGTTAATCCACGCCATACATTCAACTTGATCGAGTGCTCAGTTCCAGGTACATCGGAGCACAACCAACACAAGGAGGAAGACCCAGAAGTTTTCTAAGACAGCCTGGGTTCTTTCAATACAATCCTTGAAGCCCCGTATCCATATGGGAATTCCGTAAAGAGTTTGAGCCAGAGTTTTGGCTTTGTAAATACACAGAGCAGAAGGAATAAACTGGCCTCCTTTGGGTATAAAAAAAAAAATCTTAAAATCTGCTGGTGACTACAGGAGGCTGAATTAAGCACCTGGGTTCAATATCTAGTCCAAGCACTGGTGTTCTGAACCTGAATACCAAAATACTTAAAATAGAAAACCTGCTTAACAGCATTACCACTGATAGCCCAGTTATACAATTTCTTCTTCACACCCTGGCTGCAAATGTCTGAAGACCGACTCACAGCTCCCGGTGTTCACTGCCCTGCAAGGATGGGATGAATCTCACCGTCTCACTGCCTTACCTTCTAGTAAGGATGGGTCGAGTCACAGATCATTGAGCGCTTTTGAATAGAGCGCTTTTGAATTTAGCACTTACTAAGGAATGAGCTCTTTTCTGGTGTGCTGGTCAATGATGGGAGGAATCGGAAATCTCCTAGTACTTTTGAGTTGAGCGTTTACTGAGGAATGGAGCTCTATTCTAGCTTGCTGGCAAGTCTCGGGCATTAGGCTGTCCACCTTGCTGGCTGGATTCACAGGGATTTGAGGGCTTGTGCCTGGTGCTGCCTATGCCCACTGGAGCTCCTCACACTGCTGCTACTGCCGACGCCATCTTAAAAGCATTCCAATTATGGCAAAAGCTGACTTCCCAACCATCCTATGGGTCAGGCACTGTAACCCCTCTTTGTCTTTACTGTTGCCATAGCCCAACAAAACAAGAGAAACCTTTCTTTAACATAAAGCCTCTATGGTTTCTGGTGTTTTCAGGCTACATGTAAATTATAAATCATTGAACAAAGTGCTAAATACAGTGGTTCCGAAAGCATCTGACATTGAGGGGTGCTTTACCTTTCCCCTGCCTAGCTGTTGCTGTCAACTCTTTTTAGAGCTATTTTTAAACAAGCCTTGGTATTTTTCTGAAAGAAAAGTACATGCCAGCCACTTCTGGACTGCCTGACAGGTACAGGTTGCAAGGAGACAATTCTTCCAGGTCTCCAAACCCACAGCTCATCTCTATGTGATGAGAAAAAAATTGCTTTCCTATCTTTGCTGGTCATGCCACCCTCTAAAGCCCTGGCAGCTTTGAGATGAGTTGCCAATGCTGAGCAAGTTGAGAAAGAAGGTCATATATTTTTGACATGTTTTAATCCCACTGAGGAGTTCTTCAGCACAGTGGAGAGACAACAAGAGAAGTAATGCAAACCACAGTTGAAGTGATATGTGATGGCTCTTTGATACAAACTGGGCCCAGAGATTGAAAAAGTGGAGAAGTGCCTTTAATGTGCTGCCTAAAAGAGTGGATGCCAAGCAAATTAACCACATCATTAACTATATTGTTAAGGAGTCATCATGAATTGTTTGCATGCCAACCCAAGACAATGGCTGGTGAACATTTTAATATCAAGGCAGCCAAACATAAGTTGCCTTCAGAAGGGATGGTACAGAATCACATAGGAGATGATACAAAAACAAAGTTATGAGGATGTGCCCTTTGAAAACAGTGAGGCACCTCCTTGAGACATTTAGCAGAATATGAGAACCAGCTCCTTACTATATTTGTGGCTCTATAATTGCAAAGACCTTTTTTTTTTTGCATTAATTTGTAAAATTGCCAGCTGAGCCCACATGTAGTCCTGACTGTATTGTAAGGCTCGTCCATTGCAGTTTTCTTTCCTCCTCTCTTTTCCCAGTGTAATACAATGTCTTTGCCATGGAGCTCAATCTGTTACAGACTTGCAGGTATCTCCGTTGCCCTTGTCCACCCTCTTCTCAGTGCCTGTTTACATTGGTTTCATTTGTTTCATCATATGTCAAAGTATAAATCACTCACATATAACTTTAAGGTATTTTTTTCTCTTTTTCTTGAGGTAAAAATATAATGACACTCTCCCTTGCTTTATTCATAGATCAATACTAAATTCCTTGTCAAACTGTTCCTGCTCTTAAAATTTTTAAGCATTTTGAATCCTGGCAATATTAATTTAAAATGGAAACAAAAGAATCATTTATCTCACCCACTATATGGGGTTTCCTGCACACTGTTTTTCTTAGAGTTCCCTTTCTTTAGTAATAACATGCAAATTGTACCTTGTGAGAAAGAAATGTGTATTCAGAATGAAAATTCACAGAAGCAGCCAAAGTACCTGCAAAATGAATAGCTTTTTTTAAAAAAAAGCCAGAGAGGGGAAGATTTTCCAGAGGAGAGCAATAAATTTGTTTACTGTTTAATTCTGCCTCTAAATAATAATCTGGCAACTTAACTCACTTAAAAATATATCCTGCATAAAAGAGCTTAAGTTATGCAACTGCATGCTGGGACATGAAGGCAAAAGAAGAGTAAAAAGTATTAATATCCAGCTGTTTAGCAAATAGTTATATTTATGTTGCTATCACTTTTAAGGCACAACATAGAAATAAAACAACAACACCGCTGGCCATTCTTCCCAGGTCAGTTTCATCCTCATGTTTCAACAAAAACATGTTCTGAGAACAGGCACAACTATTTGAACAAAAAAAAAGGCCATATAATTCCAAAGTAGTAATTGTGGAGTGGTCACTTCTTTAATACTTTGTGGATAGCATGGATAAATCATTAGGCCTGGCTAGATTAACAGGTGGTTTCTATGTACTAAAACTGATCTATCCACTCATAATTCAGGTGTTTCCCCTAAATGCACCCTATAGAAGGATATAGACTGCATTGCAGTTCATCACCTCATTTAGCATTCCTTCTTTGGGTGGAATTACATGACAGAGTTTGTGATTATTATTTGACACCTAGTCGTCATAAAGGATGGATGGCTCAAAGTCATGGAAGTGTCATCCATAATAAATTATGGCTCAGCTTTAATCTTTCTTTTCATTTGAGGTAACATCAAAGGAGAATATCATAGGCTGTTTTTTTTTCTCTGTCTCTCCAGCACTTGAGGTTACAGAATTTAACTGGAAGGGTGGGGGGAAAGGGCTATGAAAGTACTAAATTTGACGTGTTTGACATGTTTATTGTTGACATTAACAACATTTTCAATAATCCTTCAAATGGCAAATCATAATTTAAAGCTATTCATTTTTTTGGATACTGAAATATTGCCCACTTTAATCTTGCAGGTAGAATTTTGTTGCAATTAAACTAGAAACCACAAAACAAGATATGGCAGTTGAAGGTAGCTACATATTGCCACATTTCATGGGTTTTCTCAAAAGGTGAGATTAAATGAAGATTGTGATTTAAGTTGCATTCCAGTAAATGTAGTAGAGAGATCTGGGATATTTTTTGGTCTAAATTAAAAATATTGTCTATCAGAACTTTATTTACAAGTATTTCAGGGTCTGTATATCTTAAAGTGCTTATATTGAGTAGACTTCTCCAAACACAATGTTCTCCGTGTGTGCTACTGCAGTGGTCACTGTCTTCCAGCTAATATGGTATTTAAATAACTGGGACACTAAGAGGTAAATAAAAAAAACCTGCCTTCATCATTTGGAGCTTGGAGACTTCATGCTTCCCATAGGCTGTAGGTCAACTAGATGGTACATCAAATGGTTGGCTTCTCTTACAATCACCTGAGACAGGAAAGAGTTAGTTACTATAGTTACTAGTTACCATAGCTACTAGTGTCCAAGACAGGATCTGAACCTACAGAACCCCCTTGTGTCCTTATGTTTATTCAGACAGATAAAAGTTAGGACATAAACTGCATTGGGACATATAGTCACCATAAAACTAAACTGTAAATCCTGACAGTACTAGACTAACATGGAGTATAGCATTTCATTCATTATGGTGTGTTCCTTATTGTCATTCCCTATTTGAAGGATATGTTAGATGCATCATTCATCCTGGAGAAAATCTACCCATATGGTGGGTATTGGGTGGGTAGGATAGATGCTTTGCAGCACCCTGCTAGCCAAAGCAGGGTATAGGGGTCCACATGCGGTGCCTTATTTTTACCCCCATGGCCTTCTGCAGCATTCTTGTGGCTGAAAATGGGTTGCGTGGTTTGTTTTTGGCCCATTTCTTGGCCATTTGGGGCTGGTTTTTAGCTGGTTTTCAGTCTGTTTTTTTGGCCCACTTTTGGCTGGCATAGTACTGCAGGAGGCCGTGGAGGGTGAAAAAAAAGGCACAGGGGACTACACACAGCCCATTTTAGCCACACCCTGAAAGCACCATGGGCTAATCCTTTGATGGTTCCAGGCCAGCCCCGTGGGCTGGATTTAAGTATCCCATGGGCTGAATCCAGCCCACAAGCTTTGAGTTTAACATCTGAGTTAGACATTCCAGGAAAGTTAGGTTTTGGAATATGTTTGTTAAATGCAAAGTACTTAACATAAAGAGATTTTTTAGATATTTAAAAATAATGTCTTGTAAACAGAAGGAAGAAATGATAATTATTTATACTTGCTGATTCCACAAATATGTAATATCATGCATATTGCTGTCATTTTGTTTTTGTAATTTCAAGTCAGTTTTTATCTCCTTGTAACTGCCTGGTCTGGTCCAGGAAGATTTTCCAGAAGTGGTTTGCCATTGCCTACTTTTCAAGGCTGATGGAGAAGGACTCACCCAAGGTCATGCAGCTGGCTTTGTACCTAAAGTGGTAAAAGAACACATGTCTTTGGTTCCTAACCAGGCCTTAACCAGCACATCAAACTGGCTCTTTCATGCATAAGATTTACCACCCTTTGAAATTTCTACACACTTACAGTATTTTCTTGTATTGCTTCCTGACAGCAATTATATGATCTTCTTAATGCTAACTTGGTAGCAAATTTTCTATTTTTAAGATAGTTGAAATGTTCATAGATATGCCATAGCTTTTCAGTACCTGAGCCAATTGCAAAAACATGTTAATATATTGATGCCAATGCTATAGTTAAAAATATTTTTAAGACTCCAGCTGCACATAACTTTTTGCATTTTTCTTCCAAACTTTTTCTCGTAATTGGAACAAATTAGTTCAAACAGCAATGGATCATGCCCAGTATTTCCTAGCTGAACCACAGAAAACTACAATGATCTAATACATATCGATTTTACAGAAGACAATGTTGAAAAAGCACTACGCAATCTAAAACTATCTCTATCTATTGGACTGGACAGAATATGTGCCTACTTCTTAAAAAAGCTGTCATAGCAGAGACTCTAAGCATAATCTTTGAAAAAACTTTCAGGACCAGCTCCTTGCTGAACTTATATTCACAAGCCACGGTCATCCCCATCTTCAAAAAGGGAGACCCCTGCCTAGTTGAAAATTGCAGACCAATCTCCTTATGCTGCATCACTTGTTAAAGTCATGGAATCAATTATTAACCAATCCATTATCCTCCACATAGAGACAAACAACCTGCTCTCTAATAAACAATTTGGTTTCAGAAAAAAAACAAAAATGTTTGGACTACACAATTTGATCAGGGCAAAACAATTGATGCTATTTACATAGACTTCTGTAAAGCCTTTGATTCAGTGGTACATGACAAACTACTCATAAAACTAAAATCTTATGGTATCTCTGGACAACTGTATAACTAGATAGAAGCATTCCTGTCAAACAGACAACAAATCGTCAAAGTTGGGAGTGTCCTATCAAATTCTGTACCTGTCAATAGTGGTGTCCCCCAAGGCAGTGTTCTAGAACCAACTCTCTTCATACTCTACATAAATGACCTCTGTGATCATATTAAGAGCAACTGCGTTCTTTTTGCTGATGATGTAAAGCTGTTCAATACCACAGACAATACTGCTACCCTACAAAAAGATCTTGACTATGTATCAAAATGGTCAATCAAATGGCAACTTCAAATCTCAACAAATAAATGCTCTGTCTTACATGTTGGCAAAAAAAATAATAATCAGAAAATCAAATACAAGCTGAATAGTCAAGACCTTGTTGATGATCCAAACTCTGTCAAGGACCTTGGAATACTCATCTCTAATAATCTAAGTGCTAGAATCCACTGTAACTACATCACCAAAAAGGCATTAAGAGTTGTTAACCTAATCCTACATAGCTTTTTCTCTGGTAATATCACACTACTAATTAAATCATACAAAACATTTGCTAGACCAATACTCGAATACAGCTCATCAGTCTGGAACCCACATTATGTATCTGATATTAGCACAGTTGAGAAAGTCCAGAAATATTTCACAAGAAGAGTTCTCCACTCCTCTACTCGTTGCAAAATACCTTATGCCACCAGACTTGAAATTCTAGACCTAGAAAACCTTGAATTACGCCATCTTTGGTCTGATCTAAGTATAGTATATAAAATCATACATTGCAATAACTTACCTGTCAATGAATACTTCAGCTTCAACCATAACAACACAAAAACACACAATAGATACAAACTCAAGGTTAAACGCACCAAACTTGATTGCAGGAAATATGACTTCAGCAACAGAGTGGTCAATGTCTGGAATACTCTACCTGACTCTGTGGTTTCTTCCCCAAACCCCAAAAACTTTAACTTTAGACTGTCTACTATTGACCTCACCCCTTTCCTAAGAGATCTGTAGGGGGTGTGATAGGGCACCAACGTGCCTACTGTCCCCATCCTATTGTTTCTTTTATTTTTCTTATATGTACCCATTTCATGTATATGCTTATACCTATTATCTTGTAAGCGATTGACAAATAAAAATAAAAATAAATAAATAAATGAAACAAAATAAAATAAATGCAAAAGCAATGTTCTAGACATTATCTCCTACAATGGGAATTATTTCTGAGCAAGGTAAGGATTAGAATTTGGGAAATCAGTTTAGACCAATTTCTCCATTCCCCTATAGCTTTCAATACCATCCATTATGCTACTCCAGAGAATTCATGAATCTCACAACACAATTTTTTGAAAGTCACATGGGACTTTCAAAGTGTCTGAGCATCCCAATAAAGAAATGTAGACTGAAGACTACTGTGAAAAATAGAACTGGTGACTACAATGGAATGAAGATCCATGAGTAGATAGCTCAATAATCCCTCTTTAGGTAAAGAGAAGACATGAGATTATCTACAAGTTCTCCATACAGTTGTTCCTCATGAGGAGTACACTGGACATGCAAATGAAACTGGCTGATGTCTTAATAATTAAAAGTGATATTCAAGTAATAAACCAAGATAAAGTTATAATTATTAAAATTATTAAAGTATAATCATGTATAATTTTCTTATGTTGTATTTACACAAAAAGGCTTTTAAAACTTTTGAAGTAACTTTTGAGGAAGAACAAAAAAAATGAAAAGGAATAAGTTCTACAACATTATTTATAGGTATTAAAGATTAAGGTTGTTGGAATTAAATGAAATAAATTATTTTATTTGATGAAGGTTAATTATTTTATTTGATGAAGGTTAACATAGGTGTTATCTCCAGAAACCCTTAATGAACTTTTGCTGATATCAGGACTGAAATGACAATTTGTCAATATCTCAATTTGTTTTGAGATAATAAATGAGATATGGGAAGAAGAGATTTTTAAAGAGAAGATGATACATTACTAAAATTAATTAAACTTGGGATGAAGTAGAAGTTACTTTCTTTTTTAACCTTGGCTATATTCTTATTTTTCTTCATTTCTCTTTCTTTTCCTCTTTTTTCTTTTTCCCTTTTTTGCATCTTCTACTCTTTTTATTCTTATATTTTTTCAGTTTCTATTAATTTTTACTGTTGCAATTATAATTTTTGCTAAAATTGCTATAACAATGAATCAGAAAGTATCCATGGATGAAAGAAAACCTCCCATATTCAGTTCTTAAATGGAACACTTCTTGGGAGATAGATAGGCCTTATCCCTCATTCCATCCAGAATATTGGAAGAAAGATGTCAGTAAAAAGAAAAATCCATTACATACATACACACATGCACACAGAGAACATTTTATTTCTGTTTTGGATATGTCTTGATACCTTTTTGTGTGTGTGTATGCTTCAGAATGTTACTCTAATATACTGCTAATTGTAGCTACAAGAATGAAAATAATGTGTTTTTGAACTACAAGTATAATATAGAGACTCCTAATGGTTTTTCTTTCTTCACCCCAGCCATTAGTTTACTGGCTTGCTTTTGAATGACATATATTACTGAGTTAGCTCAGATAATGGAAACAAGGCATTATATCTAAGATTGCAATTTACATTACATTTTTTTTCATCCCAGAAGCATCCCACAAGTGGATGGTTCATGGGAGCATTTTAAGTGGCTTTTCCTTTAAAAGAATATTCGTTTTTTAAAAATATATATGTTGAAGCATAAAAAGGTATTGACATTTAATAGAGGAAATGGATTTTAGGTTGCTGCCCAGCAAAATGTAGCTTAGGAAAAAAAAACCCTCTATATATCATCAAAGACAATACAATTGACCTTTGAACATTGAATAAAAAGTCACCATTATGAACTGATGAAATAGATTGTCTTCTAATCAGTGGTGGGATTCAAATTTTTAACAACCAGTTCTGTGGGCATGGCTTAGGTGGTGGGCGTGGCTTGGTGGTCATGTTATTGGCTGGGTGTGGCCAACTCAATATCACTCACATTGAGGCAGGCATCGCATCTGGCCTCTCATGACTGTGGGGATAATGCAACAGTCATAAGTGTGAAAAATGGTTATAAGTCACTTGTTTTAGTGCCATTGTAACTTTGAATGGTCACTCCACACAAGGAAAGTCTAGTCCTGCCAAGAATGTAATAAGGGTAAATGGAGAGGCAGTTTCTGTAAGCAACACCAGAATGTTTCCTTCCTGCCTTCCTTAAAGGATTAAGCCAGTAATTTCTTCTAACAACTGGTTCTCCGAACTGTTTAGAATGTTAACAACCGATTCTAGTGAATAGGTGTGAACTGGTAGAATCCCAACACTGCTTCCAATGCTTTGTTGTTCAGTCTTGGGTTCTTTCAAAGCTTAGTCTTTAGTTGGAGACAAATGCCCTAATGACTCACAATATTGGGATTTGTTTCCAAGTATAGTCTATAGAAAATATATGTTTTGGTTTAAATAACTTAGAAATGTTCAAGAGAAATATAAGTAACTATAATGGCAAAAAAAATTCAGTTCAAATAGTGAGTATGTGTATAATGTCCTCAAGTCATTTTCTTTTTAGTTTTCAGCTTATTTAAAAAAATAAGAAAAGTTGTTGCATGGGAAAAAAGATATAATTGAAAACCACAGTTTCACACATACATACACACATACACACACACACACACACACACACACACAGAGAGAGAGAGAGAGAGAGAGAGAGAGAGAGAGAGAGAGAGAGAGA
>NW_020769323.1:15311477-15325409 GCF_900518735.1 Pseudonaja textilis
AGAGAGAGAGAGAGAGAGAGAGAGAGAGAGAGAGAGAGAGAGAGAGAGAAATATTAGCAAAATTTAAAAGATATATGTCCAGACTCATTTATAAATTTATCTACTAGTTAAATAAACCCCCAAAATGCATATAAAAAGTAATATTACTAATGTTTAAACAAATATCCTTTTCAAATAAATCATTTCAAATATTCATGTTCTTTTTTAAAAAACAAATTTTATTAATTTTTAAAGACAAACAAAACATGAAACATAAGAACATAAAACCTCTTTTCTGAGAGTTATTTGTAAATATTAACAAAGCAAATAAAACATTATTTTATGCAGCATTGACACATTTCCTTATAAACACATACATATCCTTTCAAATTTCTCATTATTTCTCCCTTTACTTTTATTCAATTATTTATTTTCTATATTTATCTATTTTATATGTTTTTATTCATTATACTTATCTTTTCATCTGACTTGTTTTATTCTCTTCTATCTTTTATTCCCAATTATCTTCCTCTAACATTCCTCCAAGGTTTTATTAACTCAATCAAGCATAAACACACAAAAACACAAAACATAGAAACATAAAACTAAAACATCTTTTCTGAAAGTTGCTTAGTCCTGGGTTACAACTCTTTGTACAGACACAAATTCAAATTCCATATCTTATTATCATTTTCAATTTTCTATATAGCTTCTCATCTCTTTTAAACTTTCTTAGTTTTATTTTATTTATCTCATCTCAATTCAAATCATAATATTTATTATTCTTTGTCTGTTCTGTTTCCAGCTATCCATTTATCTTTCTTCTTTAAACAAAACTTCTTCTGTACATTAATTGGAGTATGACACCTTTATCTCTTTCCCCTACATTTATAATACTTAATATAATACATAGCTTACATTGGGATTCTGTTTGGTACATTCTAAAATTATACAATATTTTTTATGAGAAAGGGAAAAAATTTTTTTTTAATAAGTATATAATGTAGTTAAAACAACCATCAATGCCAATACAAATCTAATCATTAATATTAGTATTTATTTATATCTTAAACACTTTACACGTTACTTTTCAGTTGAATATCATACTTTTTGTTTTCCATAATTATTTCCCCCCACATCACATATTTTAAATCATTATTTCATTAAAATATTCCCCCTTCTCCTACTTCAAATCTCTCATTTATTTCATTGCCTTCTTTTTCTTCACAAAAAATTTCACTAAAGTTACACAATCTAATCATTAATATTGGTATTCATTTATAACTTAAGCACTTTACACATTATTTTTCAATTAAATATCATACCTTTATGGGAACACATGCTTTCCATAGTTATTTCCCCCCCACATCACATATTTTAAATCATTATTTCGTTAAAATGTTTCCCCTTCTCCTACTTCAATTCTCTCATTTATTTCATTGCTTTCTTTTTCTTCACAAAAATTTCACTAAATTACACTAAATGTTTTATCACATTTTAAATTACATATTGTTTCTAATTTTCTAAGATTATTTCTAAATACGAATATAAAAATACAACCTTATGTACCTTTCCAGAATCCCTTTTTCAATAAAGTTTACCCATTGTCTCTAAAAGATTTTTGTTTCTTTGCATCTTGCTCCCCACCATTGAGGCTTCTCATCCCTTCTATTCTCCCTTGCTTATTCTTCTTTTTGCCCTTTTTACCCCCTTGTCTCTCCACTTCCCTTTTCTTCTTCTGCTTTCCTCCTTTCTGTTGTTTTCTAACATAGTATCCACTTTTCACCTTATTTTTCTCTTTTTTGGTTGTTTTTCCAAGTCTTAAGGTCCCCTTTTCCTCTTTCTCCTTTCCTTCCCCAAATAGAGTCACTTGTTCATCAAAGATGGCTTCTTTATCCCAGTCATCCTGTTGTGCAGTCAGCTTTTCATAAGTACAAACCACCATTTCTAAAAATTGAAAGAGAGTGCCAAGAGAATCCTTCCCTTCTTGTTCTTCTTTTTTGTATTTTTGGTATTCAAATTTCAATTCATCCACAACTGATGCCATTGTAGAGAGAAAAGGTTTTTCCAAACAACCACCCAAGTGCTTTTAATCAAAGATATTTCTCAGAAGTTCCAAAATCACCAAACAATCCAAATAGGCTGTTTCTTTTAATACTTTCTCCTTTCTTCACTTTCTCTTTCTGGGGTTACTGTTTAATCACAAAATTCCATTTAAAATATATCTTTTAGAAGTCTTGTTAATGTTTAATAACTCTTTAAAATTCTAGGAAATCTTCTCCTTATTTTCAAATTCTGCTCCAATTTTTTTTTCCTCTCCCTTCCCACTCACAGTAAAAAAGGCTTTTTTAATAAAAAATGTTCAGAAATCCTTATCCCTTTAGGATTTAATTACCTCCAATGCGGGTTTTCCGATTTCTCTTATGGTTCCATTCGCTGTCACGTTAGGAAGGAGAGTGAAAAGAAAGAGAAAAAAAACTTTTCCTTTTAAAATTCTATTCGCTGCTTGTAAATCTCTCTGGAAACAATTTATCTTTGGCAAATTTCAAGTTCCAGGGTACTTTCTCTTACTTTATCCCGGTCAGCAAAAACCACTTTCACTTCTTTGCGACTCCTCCTGCACTTTCTTTTTCCGGCTGAGCTCTTCTATGTGGCGGCCATTTCTGACCGCCGCTCAGCTGCCTTTGTAGAAGGGGGTTTTGCCGACTAGGGAAGAGAGGTGCGATGTCTCTCAACCCTGCCAGATCCCCCTGTCTTCGCCACCTTCTACGGAGGTGGCTAGCCCTGAAGCCGGGTGGCTCAGGGCACTCGGGCAGCGAGAGCAGGCAGAAACCGCGCACAGTCGCAGATTCCTGCCTGCCCCAAAGCGCTGCAGACCGGAAACCCAAATATTCATGTTCTGAAGTGGTATGTGTGTAGTCAGAATTAATTCCTATTGTACTTTATGGCCTTTATCTATGTAGTACTACAACCCTTGTATCTATTTATCTGTTTGTAACTTTCACTTGGGCAAAATAGTGATTGTAAGCAACATTTTTTTCAATCAAGGTATCTCAAATTATTTACTTACAGAATGCATCCAAAATCCAGGACCCATGACTTCTATGCAATTGAAAATTAAGTTTTACTGAGACACAGTAAAATAGTCATATTTCAACTATTCCTGGCACTTTCCCACAGGTCACTGGGCAATCTAGCAGGAAATCTAAACTTGTTTGTGTTTGCCAATACTTCCAGCAAGCTTCCCATTAAGCAGTGGGGACACTGGCAGGAAATTACAAGTCCAAAGTCAGCAGACAGGTAAGTGGCTGCTTCCAGGTGGGGGAGGGAGCAAGGGAGTGCAGGAAAAGTACAACATGTGTCAGGAAAGTTGCATAAAGGTAAGGCTAAGAGGTATAATGGAGCCTCGGTGACACAGTGGTTAGAATGCAGTACTGCAAGCTACTCCCTCTGCAATTTAGCAGATCAAATCTCACCAGGCTCAAGGTTGACTCAGCCTTCCATCCTTCTGAGGTGGGTAAAATGAGGACCCAAATTGTTGGGGGCAATATGCTGATTTTGTAAACTGCTTTGAGTGGGATGTAAAGCACTATAAGGTGGTATATAAGTCTAAGTGCTATTGCTATAATGAAGATCAGGAAAGATGGATGAGGGTGCAGCATACATCAATGTACCTATTACACATTATCACTGATTCCCCTGTTCAGTTTCTCTCTATAAACTTCCCACAAGCAAGCTCATTGGGGAAATCAACAGGAAGTCAGAAATCATTCCCCCTTTTCCTGCATTTTTCCTTACCTATCGTCCTCATGTTGATGTGTTTAGGTAAGTAAATATTTCTGAAATGATGACCCAATGGGTCTTGAGTTATTTAGTCCTTACTGAGAGTTCAAATTTGCTTCCAAGCAACTATTTTAGCAACCATCAATGATTCTTAGTCACCAAGTTGTCACATTCACCAGGCTTAATATGAACACATATACACAAACCATTACTAATTTAGATCACAGAGACAAAGAATATTTTTGAATTGTACCTACTAATCTAACTAAAAATGTCCTTACTGATTTATTTTGCTTAAACTTTTTGTTAATGACTATATGCATCCTTGATTTGTGGCTCACTCTTGATTTGTGGCTCTCAATAGACATGAAATATGACATTAAAGACAATGCACTTATCAATCTTGCACACCCTCCATATTAAAGAAGCCATTTGTAACTGTTTCTCCATTATCTACAAATAATGTGCAGAAGACAGCATAATATTTTCCAGCTGTTGTGCACCTGACTGAGGCCAAACCTCTGGATCAACTCCTCTATAGGGCTCATGTTAGGCAGATATTTATTATACCAAATCTGAAAGAAGGCAGTCCAATTTCTTATAACAGCTGCTTCAAATAGATGATGTCTAATGCAGCTCATTGGCTGGAGGAAGGGTTGCTAAGAATGGTTAGATTTTTTTTTAAAAAAAATAGCTGAATATTAATTTTCAGTCCTTTTGGCAACTCTTACATTGTTAGACAAATCCCATTCCTTCTGAAAACAGAAAAGTGGAACAGATTGGAGATGCTGAGATTTGCACCAATGGTGCTCCTGACATTGGAAAAAGAAAAAAAAAATCAAAGCACAGGATCTTTGATACAGTATTACCAATGAATAGAACAAAATAGCAGCTGAAATGCAGGCAAATCAAATTTAAACCTTTATTATGGCCTGTGGGCCAAAAGTGACAACAATAAAATACTTAGGTTAGTATTTATGTTTGTAAAGAGGGTCACCATGTGACCAAACCTTTATGATTTTTTGCAGAGATTGTAAAGCAAACATTGCAATTGTAATGTGAACACAGTAGTCATTACATGAATGCCACAATTGTTAAGTAAACCCATCATTCACTATGGGGCATTATTTGCTGGAAACTGGAAGTAAATGCCGATTTCCAAAAAAACCAAAAAACATTGTGAATCGCAGTCATATGACTAAGGGGAAGGGTCATTTAAACTTCAGACCTAGGTCATAAGTACCTTTTTTGGGGTTGATCGTAATTTTGAACAGTCACTAAGTGACTCATCATAAGTCAAGGACTACCTCTAACTGTAGTACAAATAGCAGTGGTAATTACCCAAATGCATGCTAAACATCAACTGGAGATAAGATGAATACAATAATGAAAAATAGCACAAAATTGGGTCCTGATCAGATAGAAGCAGTAACAGATAGCCATTGAGCTCTCTATCAAGGTAGTTCTTTAAAATTAGATAAATATATATCTTCATTGATTCCCTATAGAGAGATCAACAGAGGATCATATGGCTTAGGGATTCTACAGCACAGCTAAAAGGGGATGTTTTTATATCTGCCCTACAGAACTACCAAGAATAGAGCATCCAAGCCAGCCAAGGTGAATGTCAGCAAAATTTCAGAATGAGAATTGAAGGGAATTGAAGTGAGATAAGGCAATAGCAATTGTCCATAAGAGAAGAATCCATAAACTATAGGGTTGGATACCAGGTTTAAACTGATTTGAAAATCATATCACAGTTGTATTGTTTAAGATTACTCCTGGCATGTTCAAGCCCTAATGGATCGAGACTTTCCAAAGAAAGTCCTAAGTACTAACTACCTAGTCCTAAGTGCAAAGTACAAACCCTAAGAGGTTTGCTATTAAGTTTTATTAGTCAGGTTAAATGGTCACCGAGAACCAATAGAGCCAGACAAATGGGATAAAAAGAATAATAATAATTTCAACCAGAAATGAAGGAGATAGAAACAGGCTCTGGCATTCATAGAAACCAAATCTCTCTAACTGTAAAAAAAGAAAAGAAAAGAAAAAAAGCATTCTTGATGCATCTTGGAACTGCAAGGATTGCCTTGGTAAATTTGGACTGGACAGCTGGAATACAGTAAGATTTTTTTCAAATTGACCTTAGCTCTGGAACTGTTTGCAGTAAAAAAAAATTGCAGAATCTTTACGCAAGCTGTAATTTGTAGGTTTAATTTTTTTTTACTTGCAATTACTTTGAGATTGATTACCAGTTATTTTAAGAAGAGTATTAGAAGATGCTGGGCAGGAATATACACGATATGCCATGAATGGAGTGGAGTTTTGGGGAGGAGTACATTTACAGCAAGGCTTGTAAAGAACAGCTTGTAAAGCACACTTTTCTGAAAAGATAGCAACCCAAAGATGGTAGGAGGCAACAGATGAGTTGTGAAAGCAGGAGAAAACAGCATGTGTGAGCATGATAGCTTACTAAAGGCTGAGAAGAAAGCATAATCTGAGAAGACAGATCATAATTCAATACCACATTATAGCTTACCAAAAGAGGAGAAAGAGATTTGGTCAGGAACAACTGAGATAAAGAAATCAAAGAAGGAAAAGACAAGAACAGGATTTCATATGATTTCAAACCAGATGCAAAAATTACTTCTGGCAATGGAATACAGCCCCTGCATAGTTAAAATGCCTTCTTAATGAGCACAGATAAGGCATAATTCAGAATGCAAGAAGTTGAGCCCAAAGGCCAAAGGCCTATAACCATTTCCTTAAGAGGAGCTAATTTAACAGATATATCTGAGCCATATAACAAGGCTCAGAGATATCTCCATCATCCCCAAAGGCTCTTCCCAACCAGAATCCAGCTTTGAGTGATTCACCTGACAGATACCAAGAATATGCCACAGCAACTCTTCAAGGGGGTCACCTGACACTTCTTTATCCAAGGCTTATCCAAAATAGAGCCACTGGTCAGCTACCAGCAGATGCAATAAGGACAGAGAGTAATTATGGTTCACTACCCTTATCACCGTAAAGTAAGTCCTAACTTAGGTTCTTATTTGTGCTCATTTGGCCTTGTTTTTTGCCTTCATCCAGCATTCATCTTTCTGAGCTGCTTGGACAATCACAATCTATGAATAACGTTATCAACTATTGGACAATGTTGATACATAGTAAAACAGAGGACACTGATTTCAACTGTCATGTAAAAGGATACAATCATTCACAATTTGGTCATTTTTATAATTTTATTTATTTATTTGTTTGTTTATTTTGTCAAGCATGTTTTAGATAACAAATATAAATATAAACATGATTATGAATACATGAAATGGATACGAATAAAAGGGAACATTACGACAGGGACGGTAGGCACGTTGGTGCACTTATGCATGCCCCTTACAGACCTCTTAGGAATGGGATGAGGTCAACAGTAGACAGTCTAAGGTTAAAGTTTTTGGGGTTTGGGGAAGAAACTACAGAGTCAGGTAGTGCATTCCAGACATTGACCACTCTATTGCTGAAGTCGTATTTGAAGTTGTAATTGTTTCTGCATGGATTAGGTAAGGGGCAAAACAGCAGCTCAAAACATATTTCAGACTGACAGGATACTTTTAAAAAGAAGAGATTTAGTGAAGCTTCAGAAAGTTTGTTAAGTCATTTGCGATCGTAGTTGCTACCGTATATACTGTATACTGTATATATTGCTACTATAGTTGGTCTGTTCAGCTACTGACATGTGCTAAAGAGAAAAGGTGAAGATACAAAATATTGTTCAGGAGCCTTCTGATCTTCTAGTTTGATCTTATTCATTTTTTGGCTAACCACATTATTTTAGGAGTCTTGTCATGCCACTCACAACTAAACTTACTCTTCAGCTAGTAATAACTTTTCCCTTCAGCCATAATTGACTTTTCTGATATCTGTTCATAGTGCATTAATTATAATTATATTAATTATATTCCCAAAACAATCTTATCAATTGTTTGGAATTGTTTTGTAATATACAGTATATAGCAGCTGGACAAAAACATTTGGTTGGAATTATGTATATGATACCAAATTTATATTATGGCAGTTGAATAATATGATAGTCCATTATTAGAGTCCTTTATTGATAAATATCTGAGAAGGGTTTTTAAATATAAGGCAAATTGCTAACAAACTTTTAAGGAGTGTTATAAAGTCACAGTGCCAGACAATAAATAAAATAGAATATTCAATATTCAAAATATATGCAGGACTCAAAATATAATATATTTGGATAATAGAATCCATATTCCGCTGGATTCAATGATGTCTGATTTTTTTTTCTTTTCTTCTTTCATGCTTTACACTTCTTTATATGGCAGATGCTATAATATTTCTGCTCCAAGAAAACAAAAGAATTAAGAACTTAGAAGTCGAAATTTATTTCAACAGATAATTTTAAGTATTAACATAGGTATACATACAGAAACAAATATATCTGATTTTATCTCAACATTTCAAATGCTTTTGATGAAAAGATATGGACTGTAGTTACTTTTGTAATGAATTGTAGCAACCATGATAGGATACATTTTTCACCTGATTGGAGAAATTGCTTTTATTTTTATAATTTTGTTAAAAACTTGGCTAGACAGTATTGATTGAAGAAAGCTTGTACCTGATGTATTAGTTACTTGCCAGGCATTGTCTATATGCTGAGGATAGCAAGATTTCAAAATGTCTGCTGGGAATTGATATAAAGAAGGTTTTTGAATATGCAAGTTCTTCTGACATGGTCATCTATTGGAACTCGGCTTTTGAAAACACAGTCTAAGTTGCAATTCATGGCTTTAATACCTTCAGTTTTCTATCTCCGGAGAAATTAAAATGAAAGAAGACTGATAAAGGGGGAAAAGGGATGATGTGGCTTTAATATATAGCATTAAAGTATAAAAAAGGTATACCCAAACAGAATAATAGAAACATGTCATATATGAATTGGAAAATTGGTGATTATTTAGACTACACCCCCCACACACACACCCAATTAGACATCTATGACTAATGGCCATCCAGCCTGTATTTAAATATGTCCAATAAAAAAGAGTCCACATTGTCCCAAGGTAGCCTGTTTTGTTTAGAATCATTCTTATAATGAGCATATGTTTCTGATGTCCTAACAAAAATAACTGGAGTAACTCTGAACATCTCTGACCCATGTTCTACACAACAGCTCTTCAAATACTGGAACATAGCTATCATATTTTTTTGTATTTTTCTCAACTAAACATTCCGAATACCTCTAGCAGTTTCTCATAGATTATTATTATTTTGCTTTAGGTTTTTATGGTTGAAGCCCTCTAGCCATACTGTGGCTTATTAATGTCCTTTCAAAATTTCAGTTCCCTAAATTGGATGAAGTACTCTAGCTGCCGAACTGGTGGTAATATCCGTGGCACAACTTACAACAAAAATGACAGGTTGAATTATTGGTTGTGTGTGGGAACTATGATTCTTTGTTCTTTGTGTACGTGCTAGGACAACGGAGCCTTCTGGTGGTTGGCTGGAACACGGAGCAAGGAGCAAAGACAAATTGTTGCCATTTCTTAACCAGAACTGTAGCAAACTTAAACTCTGCAGCCTTGTATGCTTTATGCGAATGATCAGTGCATGTTGTGTGATGTAATGCGTTTGTGATAGGACGTTAACAAAATTGCTACGTTAACAATGATTGCTTCTAATAAAAGAGGGTTTTGGAGTTCTCTCTGGGCTCTCATCCCAAGACAACTTTGCGAAGTGTCTTCTTTTCATGAGAGACCACCACAACTGGTGACCCCGACGTGATCCACTCAAAAGAGATACGTCTTTGGCACACCCATTCTCATCGTCTGGAATAGACTTGGTGCACCTCATCCGCTTGAATCGCTGGTGACAACGGATCCCTCGTGAGTATGGGTGGTAGATTCTCTAAGGAGCAGGCAGCTCACATTCAGGAAATCAGAGAATTGACCAAACGAAATTTTTTTACCTTTAAAAAAGGGGGCTCCCTTCGTGCCCCACTCCCAAAAACCTCTACTGAGGAACTCCTAGAATACGTTTGGCAACAGTGCCCTTCTTATCCGGCTAAAGGCAGTATCAAAACTACAGTATGGAAGGAGATTGGAAAATACTTCATGCAAGTCCTAGGGCCCCTTCGTCTATATTAATTGCTTGGAGGGTGGTTTTTGAGTCTCTCTCCTCTCTAGAGCAACCCCTACTTGGCCCCCTTTCTGGACCCCCTCCCTATGTGAATCCTGCTGTACAACTCTTGCCCCCTGCTGTGGTGCCTGTGTCTCTTACACTGACCGCCCCCCTAGAGGCAAATGAAGTTGGTAAACCTCCCCCCCTTCTCCTGACCCCCCCTCACCCAATCCCTCTTCTTCTTCTCTTGCTCTCCCTTCTGTGCCTTCCTCTCCTGCCTTAACCCCTCCTATGGGCACGGTTCATGCCGCCATCGCTGCGGGAGTTAGAACTGGAGAGTTAGATCACTCCGACTGCCCATCGGCGTTCCCGTTAGTTTATGCGCAGAACGCGCAGGGACAAAACGTCCCGCACTGGGAACCCATCCCTGTTAAATCAATCAAGGATATCAAACAAGCTGTACTAATGTATGGTATTCAGGCTCCATTTATGATGGGATTATTTAGAATGATGGCTAATGCCCATATAATGATCCCAGCTGATTGGCATAGCCTTTTTCATATGACTCTAACAGGGACTCAATTTGTTGTATGGCAATCGGAGTTTCTCCATCATTGTCGCCTATTGGCAGCTCAAAATCCGAATCTTACTGCAAATGAACTGGCAGGAGAGGGTGCCTTTGCTGCTCCCGCAGCTCAATATAATAGCCCTATTAATGCTCTTAACCTTTCTGCACAAGCCGCTCTGCTTGCTCTCTCTCGCTTGGATGACCCTCATACCTCCGCACAATCTTTTGCAAAAATTCTACAAAATTCCAATGAACCCTGTGCCGATTTTATTGAATGCCTCCAAACGGCCCTACAGAGGCAAATTACAAATGAGGCGGCTCGGCAGGAAATTCTTCTTAAATTGGCATATGAGAACGCTAATGCAGACTGTAAAACCTTGCTTACTCCCTTGATTAATTCTCCAGATGCCACTCTAGCCCAATTCCTACAAGCCTGCAGGGTGGTGGGAACACACCAATACACTTCTGAAATGATGGCTGCAGCTATCACCAGAGGTAATAAGCCATCTGGTAATTGTTACAATTGTGGGAAGCCTGGCCATTTTAAATCACAATGTCGAGCCCCCAGCGGTGGGGCAGCAAAGCCCTCTGCCAGTAGAGATGTTCGACCAAAAACAGTCTGCCCGAAATGTAAGAAAGGCTATCATTGGGCTAATCAATGTCAATCAAAAACTGAACCCTCGGGAAACGAGTAGAGGGGCCGGCAGCTAGCCCCTCTCCCAAGGCTACCCATGTACCATCCACTGTGTATGAATTATCAGTGGCAGAAGATGTGCTCATATCCTTTCCCCATCTACCACTCTCTGTCGGCGCACAGCTTCCTTCTTCTGCTTCCTTCTCCTCCGATAAAACTGCTCTTATACAATCTCACCCTCATGCCCTCCTCAAAGGAATCTCTGTGGTTCCCGATCTGCTTTATCATTCCTCAAAACTCTCAGCCATTAACCTTTCTGTGCTATCCACTCTTCCAACGAAGTTACAAAGGGTGATGTCGTAGCAAAAATGATCATGGTACCGCAACTTCCCTCTGATGTGCTTGCCCTCACTAGATCTATCACCGAAACTAAGCCCACACTCTTGGCTTTAATCAAAGGTCGCCGCTTCACCGGTCTTCTGGACTCTGGTGCTGACATCTCGGTGATACGCTCTGACGAGTGGCCTAAAGACTGGGAAACAGAGACCTCCCCATCAGTAAGAGGTGTAGGAGGGATTCAAATGGCTCGCATCAGTAAGTTTTGGCTCCCTGTGACTTCTGAAAACCTCACAGGGACTGCACAAATAAAGCCCGTCATCCTCCCCCTTCACACAAATTTGTGGGGGAGGGACTTACTCTCTCAATTTGGTGCTAAATTGCAGCTAGAATGACTCACCCTCTTCCCCTTCACTTGACCTTAACCACGGACATTCCTGTTTGGGTTGATCAATGGCCGTTGCCAGCAAATAAATTGCTTGCATTGCAGCAATTAACAGTTGCATCCGCTGCTACTATTCTATCCACTTTCTCTCTTTCTCCCCTAACCCCTTGGGACAGTCATAACTATTTTCATCAAAATAAAAGGGCTCTTATGAAGGAATTCCAAATCACCACCCAAGAGGCTGCTGCAATTATTCAACAATGCCCTACTTGCAGCAAGCAAGCCCCTGCCCTGCCAATGGGAGTAAATCCCAGAGGCTTAAAAGCCTGCCAAATTTGGCAAATGGATGTAACCCAGTATGTGCCTTTTGCACCATGGAAATATATCCATGTTTCAGTGGACACATATTCAGGGTTCATCATGGCCTCCCCGCAAAGAGGAGAGACCACAAAACATGTCATTAACCACTGCATCCAGTCATTTGCGTGCCTGGGAAAGTCCTCAGAATTAAAAACTGATAATGGCCCCGCCTATACTAGTACCAACTTTGCTACCTTTTGTAAACAATGGGGCATTTTGCACAAATTTGGCATTCCATACAATTCTCAAGGGCAGGCCATAGTAGAAAAAGCCAATCTGACCCTAAAGAATGCTCTTGACAAAGTTCAAAACTCGATGGGGAAACTCACCCCAGGGCTACCCACGCTGCAAAACAAGCTTAACTTGTGCTTATTTACACTGAATTTCCTGAATGAGTCTGGCACATCTGCTTCTTCTGCCGCCTGTCGACACTTTTGCTCTCCATACAAGGATGCTCCTAGACCTCCAGTCTACTTCCGACAGTTGCCAGATCCCACATGGCATGGGCCAGCTGAACTTATAACCTGGGGATGAGGGTACGTGGCTGTTTCCTACAACAACGCCACCACCTGGGTCCCCGGATGACAAGTGAGGCCTTTTCTACCCAAACCAGCCTTGCCTAGATCAGCATCATGAAGCTGCCCTCTGCATTCATCATTTGCCTCCTGGGTTTCCACATCGTTCCTGCCGATACGACAGCCACCCCATCCTCCTGCAACGCCTGCATCAAAACTACTCACAGCGGAACGAAAACCCAATCCACCCTGATCTATCGTACCTTGAAGCCTGAGTGCAGCCCAAGGCAGTGGGACCCATTACAACATCCCTATATGTCTATGCATACAAAGGTGGCTCCAGTTCTGATCTTGCAGGAATGTTCTCTACCAGTCAAAAAAAATGGGTACATAACCCATAATGTCACTCGGGGGGGTACCAACACCTCAGTATGCTTTGATGCTTGCCTTGCCATCAGCAAAGGTCAAGGTCCTAACAACGCTGCCGGAGTTACCTGCGGCTCACACAGCTGGCAGAGATCTTATCTACAGGAAAAGAAATATCTCTTTCAAAAGGTGTCTGGGACTAACGTGGGGGCCACCACTGTTTACAACTACTGGTACACCCCACCTATTGACTCTGCTCAAGTAAGAGGCCCTCAAAATATTAATATCACTGTTAAATCAAGTTCTACTTCATGTACCACTGACAAATGTAATCCCATTTGCTTGTACACTCACTTACCTGAATCGAAGGGGGCACAATATCATTTTTTAGGTCTTGATTTTAGAGACAGGTTTGGATCCTGGTTCCCAAAATTGCCTGGTTTGCAAGCTATTGTAGCACTCATTGGTATGATTGCTGCGGGATGTGTTGTATTGCCTTGTGTATTACCCATCTTTGTATGCACTATTTCTAACAGTTTATCCCTCTTGGCTGAGAAAAAAGCCACTGCGCAGGTAATGGCTCTCTGGAATCAACAAATAACTAACACATATGAACCACTGCCATCCGAAGATGAGATAGGAGAGCCAACCTGTGACGACCCAGACGAGGACAAGATGTTTGTGATGGTTGAAGAAGTCACGAACGCCATGGATAACATCAGCATGCACAGCACTCTTGCCTACGCACCCGACAAAGACTGTTATTGGGACTAAAACACTCCCTGTCTCTTAAAAAGGAAAAACAGGGGAGATGTGGGAACTATGATTCTTTGTTCTTTGTGTACGTGCTAGGACAACG
>NW_020769323.1:15325955-15362064 GCF_900518735.1 Pseudonaja textilis
TATATATATATATATAATGTGTGGGTAGATGTGAGGGTGGGTATGTATCATACATGAGTGTGCACTCTCTTACACACACACACACAGCATATGCATCTATATTCAATCCATTTACCATTTCATATTTTTGTATATTACTTTATCATTATGTACTTTTCAGTTTATATGTTACTATAACATTAGTAATATTTTGGGAATTGTGGAATTAAGAAAATTTTATGTTCAGATAAGGTCTTTAAAAAAATCCATCCCCATCACTAACATGAAAAATATAAGCCTCATTGTGAATATATTTGAATTTATTTTAAATTGTTTTTAACTAATTGATATTTAACTTGCTTTTTTTTTTTTGTGGTTTCATTCATGTAATTTGTTGGGTTTCATTTCATTTCTTTTGTAATTGTTTCATCTATAACTTCATCCCGTTCTATTTTATATGTGCTGAATTATTTTTAAAATCTCTAAATCATATTACCATTATCTTCATATATCAATTCTTATATGTCCTTGCTTATAATTTTTATAGGCATTTTTCGTACTGCTTAGCTTCCAAGCAAATTTTACTAATATCTCAGCGAGTACATTTATCTAATGTATGTATTTTGCCTAATAAAAATATTTATAAACATATTTTGAGAATTTCAAATGAAACATTGCTATCACAGTTAAGGAAACTGACCAGTCAGAAAGGATTGATGACTTCAAGTGTTTAAGAGTAGCAACGATCAGTTGTTGTTGTTGTTTTGCAACTATTAAGATTGCAAAATAATAATAATAATAAAACGCCCATGAGGGGAAAAAAACCCCAAAGAACTCCCAAGGAGGAAAAAAGAATGATTGTTTTGTGAAATAGGATTTGTGTTTAGTGTGTTTAAATTGAATCTGTATATTTTAGTATTGATGATGAGTTTAGCAATATTGGTTTCTTCACTTTTATAATATATTGGCTTATTTTGATTCCAGTATCTGGTTTCCAGTGACAAGCAAATCTGACCCAAAAGGTTTATCTACTTTGTTTAGAATAGCTGAAGACTACATTCAAAATTTCCCTGAGTACTTTTCATTTTTTTTCTTTTAGGAATCTGTAGCTGGAGGGCAAATTATGATTGAAGCAAATGAAAGTAAATGCCTAGAAAACATCATGGGTGGAGGTGAGATTTAAAAAACCAAATTTCCTGGTTTTCTATTCTGTATCATTAGCACTATGTTACTGATGCTCCCACTAGCACAATTGTTAAAAGATTCATATCAGATTTAGTTAAATATTAATATATTCAAAACATGTTCCTCTTAGCCTCTGATAAAAATTGCTGGAAAAAAATAACATTGACAAAATGCCAGTTCATTACAGTGTTGAATTCCATCTTTTTCAAGTAAATATTAATTGCAATGCAGGAAGAAAACGAAGGTGAAATGACTGAGGGAGAAGAAGGAATCCTTGCAAAAAACCAGTCCACTGAGATTAGAATCCAAATGTTTCTCTTTAGGGTTAACTATTCTCTAGTGTAAAATAACAGATTTGAAAACATCTGTAGGTTTAGTAGTTCAATCAATAACTGAGTTTTTAGACTGTTAGACAAGCTTCTAATAATATTCCCACTGGATTTTAGAAGCAGTCATTATTTTTAATCAAAACCATAAATATTCAGACAGACAGAGGACAGAACTTTGTTAAAGAAGCATTTTGTTCCTTCCAAACTTACCAATAATGATTGATTAAGAGGCAACTATGGGAGACTTAACCAATTCCTTAGGAATTCCGGATGATGATCTTTCTTTTTTTCCTCCAGTAAAGTCTCTTATGGTAATTTAAATGCAGTTGTTCTCTCCTGCTGGTAAAATGTTCACACAAATCAGACTGATAGAACTAAGTTCATTACTGTCTTGATCCAGTCAGCTTGTCATTCTTATTTTCTTTTCTGTGTATTAGTGTATGCTACTACAGGGGCATCCTGCTCTCCTTTGACTTGTTTTGCTCATGAAGTCTACCTTGAAAAGAGAGTGATGTGATTACATGAACATAGCTTGGTTATTTGACATGTAATAGTGTAAAAGTGGTTTACCAAGTTCCTTTTCTGGAACACTCTTTTTTGTTTTTAGTCTAGCTTACAATTTTTATGAGGGACTCTTATGCAGTAATAGCTTGAATGACCTCTGACCCCACATAGCTTTTTTGAAGTTAGGCAAGATCATTGAAGAGTTACCATTAACTTACCCTAATCACATTGACTAAATTAGTTCATATTTACATAATGAACCACTATCATATCATACACCTGGCATATAATTTCATAAATCCATTCTGTGGCAAAAGTGCTACTCCCAATCAGATATTGATTGAATGAACTCAAACATAATGCATGACCTCCCAGTTTTCCTCAAAAGAAAAAAAAATATGTAAGATAAGTTAGTCTTAATGACTTAGTCCAACCACCCATTAAGCTTCCATGGTTGAAAGAAACTAAAAATTGGGTTTCTTTGGTGTTGATCCAGTGCTTTAACTATAATACAACTCTTGAAAGGTATCCAGTGAGCAAGGCTGGTTTCTAGCACTAGATGTCCTTTTTGTCAAATATCAGAATAATCCTATATTTATTCATTGAAAAATTAGATTTGCTATGGTCATTTACAGTAACTATTAGGTAAGTGGGCATAAAATAGCAGCTTAATTTTTTTAAGAACACACACATGCTTGCATGCATAATACAGTCCTCTATTTCCAGCATTTCAGTGAGAAGTCTTGGGGTTGAAAAAACATTAACCTACCATATAACATGCTGGATTTCTCTTGCAATGAATTTTTTTACTCCCCTTCCTCCAAATACCACAACTATTTAGTAATGTAAAGTTGATGTATCTAAAATAAAAGGATAGTAAACATCAAATTGATCTTTTGGGCAAAAATGCTAAGAATATGGAACTGGATCTAGAAAGAACATTTTTAAAATTAAGATAAACTTTTCCAATATTTTAGGAATATTTAGCCTCATTCAATTTTCAAGTTTGGAACATAAACACAGCTTTCATGTGGGTGGAAATATTTTTCATCCCACTCTCTTACATAAAATGGGGTCTTTTAAGGAGATATAAAGTCTTTTTAAATATGTTTTGCTTATTTCCAATATAGCACTTTTCTCTACCATGTATACTTTCATATCACCTAATATGGTATAAGCATTTCTTTAAAAAGTTGGTATCAAGTATTGCTTGATATTAAAAATAGTATGGCATGTCATCTTGCACAAATTTTGCTTGTTATTTTAGAATAAATACATTTATTAAAATGTCTTTTCTCTTTCAGTTAAATAAAATATTTGTAGTCAACTACAAAAGTCTACTTGATACCCACTACAAACAATCTAGTTTATACATATTCTATTTTATTGGAGAAATTCCTTTATCTATAGCATCATTTAGCTACTAGAAATATGGATGTTTAATATTGGATTGTGTCTAATATATGTATTCAAAAAACTTTTCACATATGATTTGTAAATGCTGTAAAAAAATTAAATTAAATTGAATACATTTTTTCTTTTATTAATTAAATACAGAAAACAAAGGGAGGAATAAAATACATGAAATTATTAAATTGCAAACAAAGGTATGGTTTGTTCATGTTTTAAATTGGTTTGACTAAAATGGTTTGTAATCCAAACATACGTACCAAAATATACAATAGCATGTGCTATGAGTGATGAAAGAGATGAAATAATTGAAGGAAATGCATGTAAGAAGCTGCCTATTCCTTTTTTTCAGAGACTACCATCAATGTGCAATGCCATTTTGCCTGTATTTGCCTACTTTTTTTTTTAATCAATAGGCTTGTCCAGGGGTGGGATTCAAATTTTTTAACAACCGGTTCCGTGGGCGTGGCTTAGGTGGTGGGCATGGCTTGGTGGTCAAGTGACTGGGTGGACATGGCTTGGTGGTCATATTATTGGCTGGGGCGTGGCAAACTCAATATCACTGTGGGGATGATGCAACAGTCGTAAGTGTGAAAAATGGTCATAAGTCACTTGTTTCAGTGCCATTGTAACTTTGAATGGTCACTCCACACAAGCAAAGTACCAGCAAAGGAGGGGAAAAAAACTCCAGAGACGTTCCTGAGACAGGAATTCTAGTCCCACCAAGAATGTAATAAGGGTTAACGAAGGGACAGTTTCTGTAAGCAACACCAGAATGTTTCCTTCCTGCCTTTCTTACAGGATTAGGCAAGTAATTTCTTAACAACCAGTTCTCCAAACTGCTTAGAATGTTAACTATTGGTTCTAGCAAATAGGTGTGAACTGGTAGAATCCCTCCCCTGCGCTTGTCCCAGTTAAACCCAAAAGCTATTGCATTTATGTTGAAAAATAGTGCTTATCCATATAAAATATAATTGTATTTTCAAACTTGTTAGAAGTTATTGCTATCACTGCATAGCTAAACAATAGCTGTTTGGAATCTGCAATTTGAGCTTAGCTTGGGTTGTCAAAAGATTATAAATGCAAATGGGGAAGTGTTTTTTTTAAAGTGTTGATAATGAAAAGGCTTGTCACATCTTAAGATTCTAGTAATAGTTTTGACTGTGCTTTCAAAGGCACATTTGCACTGGTAATATGATATTTTAATACTCTTGGATTTGTATGTTGAGACTAAACCTTGTATACAGATCCAAAATTTGCTAATTCTATGGATTAAATAGAATTTAATAGAATAGAAATCAGATAAAACCTGATAGCATGGTTTATTCAACATTTAACACATTAAACATTCACATGTGTAAGGCTGTTGTATTCCATGGATCAATACGCAACTTACCAAATAAATAAAATGGATTTTAAGGTTCACCTTTCTCATTTCTGTTAGATTAAATATTTTTTTCTCTTTTGTATTGCATTCAAAGAGATGTGTAGCGTTCAGATGTTTTCAAAATTGACTGCTTTAATAGTTGTGGACTTCAACTCCCAGAATTCCTCATCCAGTCAGGAATTCTGGGAGTTGAAACCCACAATTCTTAAACTTGCCAAGTTTGAAGACCCTTGGGTTAGATCAAAAGCCTATGCAAGCCAGTGTTCAGTTCCAGCAAAACTCCTTTGGGAAAAATGGAAACATGACATCTGTACAATGCCACCTTCCTAGTGTGTTTCCAAGCAACAGGTGTTCAGAAGCCTACTGAAAATGAAACAATCATAAAAATTAACCATCCTAAAATTCTAGTGAAATGGCTACTTGGGAAATCAAGTAAAACTCTGTTCAGTGTAGGAATTTACTTTGAAGTGTCCCAACAGATGAGTATCTCACCTTCACTTGAACATTTCAACAGGGAAGAAAGCAGTTACCACTACTTTCTCTGGTAATTTGTTCCATCCTTAAACTGTTCCTACTAACACCAGATCAAACAGGGTTGGATCAAAGCCTCAGAGAAGTCTGACCATTGACTGTTCCAGGACTGAAACAGGCTTATTTTCAGACCCACACACAATTGGAAAGTGAAATGGAAAGAGAAATGAAATTGTGAAAGTGAAAATGAAACTAAGTGGATGATTGTGTTTTATGAAAATATTTTTTACTGCCACCATCTTTCTCAAGCAAGGCTTCCCATGAGGTTAGGCAAGCTTATGCCCACATTTGCTTCTCTCCATGAAGATTAAAGGGTCATTTCAACCAAAAAGCCAGTTATACATATATATATGTATATCCCACCATGGAATGCAGTGGTTCAGTGGCTAAGACACTGAATTGTTGATCAGAAAAGTCAGCAGTTTGGTGGTTCAAATCCCTAGCACTGTATAATGGTGGAAGCTCCCATTACTTGTTCCAGCTTTTGCCAACCTAGCAGTTTGAAAGCATGTAAAAATGCAAGGAGAAAAATAGGGACCACTTTGGTGGGAAGGTTCTGTGTTCTATGTCCACAAAGGTGTTCTGTGCACCTTTGGCATGCTGGACACATAACATAACAATACCCTACCTGACTCTGTGGTTTCTTCCCCAAATCCCCAAAACTTTAACCTTAGACTGTCTACTATTGACCTCACCCCTTTCTTAAGAGGTCTGTAGGGGGCATGCATAAGTGCACCAACATGCCTACCATCCCTGTCCTATTGTTCCTTTTATTTTTTTTTATTTTTCTTATATGTATCCATGTATTCATAACTATGTTTTTATTTATATCTATTATCTTGTAAGCGATTGACAAACCCAATAAGTAAATAAAAAATAAATAAATAAACCATGGAGTCATCTTCAGATAGCTGCCTCTTCGGCTTTGTAATGGAGATGAGCACCACCCACTAGAGCCAGAAATGACTAGCATGTATACGTGAGGAAAACCTTTACCATTTTATATAAAATTCAGATTGCCAAAATTCACTCTGGAAGAAAAGAGAGATCTGGTTATTGATTTCATGTACTTCTGTCAGCTGATTTTTGTGAGCCAGAAGCAGAAACCATCATTTTTGCATCCCCTTGCAATCCCCTTGCAAGCTGTACATATAGCCTTCATAGCATCAAGCCTTGTCCAAACTTCATCTTTTAAAATTGCTTTGGAACTTATTTTGTTGTACTGCCACTTTATGATTGAAAAAAAAAACACTTTGTAACCGCAAGCCTACAAGTGGTTGGGTAAGTTCCTTTCAATCCATATTTTTTTTAAGGAAACTATATCCTTTCAGTTTTGTAAGTTTTTTTTTTTTTTTTGTAACCTTTTGCAATCCACAACAAAGGAGTGATTTTATGATTGTTTCTAATAAGTTTAAATGCTAAGCCTTTGTGAAGCTAATTTAAAGAAGCCTTTTGAAACTAATTAGAAAGATCCTATGATGTGAAAAAATGAGTTGTATTTATATTTCAATGCAGTACAAGACTTGCATGGTGGATTACTAAAGTGCATGATGGCTACTTTAAAGGAAACCTTTGATCTCTGAGCATGTAAAGTGCTGCAGCTTTTTACCTTTTTACTGGAAAAAGTTGTTATCAAAGATGAACAAACACCCTTGAGGACAAACTGAACTTTAAGGTGGATGTAAAAATTACAATTTACAAGAAAGAGATGGAAATACTGGAAATACAAGTGGAATTGCATGACCATTTAGAAATAAAAAAGGACATACAAATAATGTACTAAAGAACTATGGTCTGTTCTATCAACTGGAAGTATAAAAGATTTACTGGACTTAGTTCATGACAAGTACAAATGGTCTTGGATAAAGATGATAAAAGCTTCAAGGGAAGGAGTAAAGAAACTAAGCTAGAATTCTGTCTATGGGATTTAAGGATGGCTGGAAAGGGGGAAAAAGTCTATGGAGATTCTCAGTCATCCAGGCCATGGTTGTCATGGTATCAAAGGTGCTTTTTCAAGAGGCAACTGGACTTTCTTTGTTTTTCCTTTCAGTTCTCATTCAAAAAGCTTTTTTCAGTTCTAACAAAGAAAGTCCAGTTGCCTCTTGAAAAAGCTCCAGTTGCCTCTTGAAAAAGAAAAACAATAAAACTAAAATTGGTTTATTCAACTGTGGCTAAAATAATTAGTTGCCATTTCTGGTGATGCTTAATGGTTATCTGGATTGGATAGTTTCTCTTTTGGAAATGTTCAGTGGTATAATGGATTAGTTTGTAATATTTATGTTACCATTTTTGGACACAAGCAGTAAATAACAGTTTATTATTTCTGGTAATGTTTAATAGCTTTCAATTATATTATTATTATTTGACATAAAAAATGACAGTGTGAGATAACTATACTGGGTTTCGTATCACAAATCACTAGTTGAACACTTCCAAAATATTTAGGACTACGTGATGTGTCGGCGAATTATGTGAGCAGATCCCAGTAAGGTGGCCTTCTGCAGCTGACCAATGGTGATTTTGTCAGTGCCAATTGTTTTCAAGTGCTTACCTAGGTCTTTAGGCATAGCACCCAGTGTGCTAAGTACTACTGGAACACCTGCACTGGTTTATGCCAGAGTCTCTACAGTTCGATTCTCAAGTCCTGATATCTGGTGATTTTTTCAAGTTGTTTCTCATCAATTCGGCTGTCCCCAGGTATGACAATGTTGATGATCCATACTTTTTTCTTCTCCACAATTGTGATATCCGGGGTATTGTGTTCCAAAATTTTGTCAGTCTGTATTCGGAAGTCCCACGGTAGTTTTGCATGCTCATTTTCAACCAGTTTTTCAGGCTTATGATCCCACCAGTTCTTTTCTACAGGCAGATGATAGTTGTGACACAAGTTCCAGTGAACCTTCTGAGTGACTGTTGTGACGTTGTTTGTAGTCAGTCTAAGCAATTGTCTTACAACAGCTCAGTATGTGATCGATGGTTTCATCTGCTTCTTTGCAGAGTCTGCACTTGGGGTCATCAGCAGATTTTTCTATTCTGGCTTTGATGACATTCATTCTGATGGCTTGTTCTCGGGCTGCAAGAATCAGGCTTTCTGTCTCTTTCTTCAGTGTTCCATTGTTCAGCCATAACCAGGTCTTTTCCTTATTTACTTTTCCTTGGATCCTTCTGTATCAAGTAGGTTTTCCCAGCTGATAACCATTCACTGATATTTCCTGTCTGCAGCATCTCATTGAATTGTTTGGCCATTTTTTCATGCAGGCTGGTCAGGTATTTGAGCCAAAAGCCATGCAGTTGATCATTGCCAGGCTATGTCCAGTTCTTGACTTTTTCACTCTGTTGCTTATCATTTCACTAGTTATTTCCAGTTGGTCCATTTTATTCTTGGAGAATTTCATCTCAAAGTCTCTGATCCACCCAGCATTTTTGTTGTAACATTTCTCAATCTCCCACAGGTCTTTCCAAAACTGAGTAGTTGCTGTTTTCTGAGGTTTTTCAATTTTCATATCTACCATCTGATTCAGACTCTGATAGAACCATCTTTGGTCTGATTGGAACAATTGATTCTGGCTTGTATCTTTCAATTTTTCTTGCTGTTGCTGTTATCTGCTGCTTCATGATTTCCAATGCCATTTTTCTTGTGCTGACCCCATATTTTTTGTCAGATGTTTCTTGATCTTCCTGTTCTTTAGATTTTTCTCCTGCAAATTCTTCAAGTTGCTTGCATCTGCTCACAGGCTATTGATTTTCAACTCCAACCTGATTTCCCACTGTGGTTTTCTAGTCGATTTTCTAGGGGCTGTGGCTGTTGAATCCCCAATTCTTCTGTTACTATGACTGCTGTACTGTAGGCAAGCTGATTTGTTTGTTCAATTGATGTTATCTGGACTTCTGCAAGTGCAATTCGCATCTATCATCAATGGTGCCAAATGTTTTCTAGGCACAGTCTTCAACGTTGGAAGCCTTCTTCTTTCTGCATTTGATGCAGCATATGCCAAGATTTTAGCTTTCAGTTCTTGCTGCCTGGCATTAAGTACTCCTGGTGTTTTAATGATGATTTCAGGCCCTTGCTGTTCCTGTTCTCACAAAATATCTGCATTTTCTTCTAATTTAGGCTGTTCAGTTGCCCCAGATGTTATTGGAGTATTTTCTGCTGCCACTTCAGCAGTCTGCTGTTCAGCAGTATGTGTTCCCATTTAATAATTTTTCCATATTTCTTTAAGTTCAATTTCACTGATCACTTTGTTTTGAATGATGAATCATTGCTCATTGGCTAATTGTAATTCAGTTATTCTTGAGTCTGGATATTCTTGTTTCTATAATTTGTACATCCTACAGCCTCATTTTTCTGGTTCTGCTTTGTAGTAGCATTTCATTACAGTGCAGTTCAAATATTATTGTTATTATTACTGTTGTTGTTGTTGTTATTGTTGTTATTATTATTGTTGTTATTATTATTATTATTATTATTATTATTATTATTATTATTATTGAAACTCAGTCAACTGAACATTTAAAAATGTATCACAAATACCAGTAACTGGTGCTAATGGTTGATATAGTTGCTGCCAGAGTCCTGGTAATAACCAAGTATCTTCTTAAAATATAGAATGTTCCAAGTAGCACAGTTTTTTGCAGTTCCACTGGTGTTATTGCAGGAAGCTGCAATTTCTTGATGTGTTTTGTAAAATTCTTGGAGATGGTACCAAGTGCCCCAATGACAATGTGTATCACTGTTACATGTTTCATCCATAACCATGTAGTTTTGATGATCAGGTCGTGATATTTCATGATTTTTTTCCACTTCTTTTTCTTCAACTCTGGCATCTTCTGGTAGATATATCAATAAATTATATACTTCAGCCTTCGACAACTGTAATATCTGGTGTGTTGTGTTTCAAATGGCAATGTGTTTGTATTTGAAAGTCTCACAAGATTATATTATTATTATTTTATTTATTTAATTTTAACTTATATCAAGCAATGTGACAACAGACTTAACACACGGAGATCATTGAATAGACAAAAGGATAACAGACTAAAAAGAAGTACAATCCTGTAATCAGATGTACTTTTTGATATTGATTATGGAAACATGAATTATTTGTGCCAAATATAAATACCTCAGAAAATTGAAGAGAACATATGTGCCAACAAGATATGATTTGGAGAATATGTAGTCAGAATATAAGATCAATGGACAAAACAGATTTAGCACATTTAAATTATGCAAAAGTGAACCTGAGAATTTATAGAAACACATAAAAATGCTATAAAAAGTGAAACAGAGAGTACACACACACACACACACACACACACACACTCCTACTATTTGAAAAAAAGAAAGAAACCAAGTAGCTTTTGGAACAAGCCACTATAATAAAGTAAGGTAAAAACCTTGAGAAATAAGAAAGATGTGCAATGACTTTTTCAAAAAAACAGTATAGTATCAAGCTGGAAAGGCTAAGAAATCTTAATCAAGAATCTCAATAAGTAGACAAAGTTATTACATATTTTATTGCAATCCCATATTATAAGAGAAGCAAAATATTTAAAGTATTAAGGAAGAAGAAACCTCACTTAATAAATATAAGCAAAATACTAAATACTGTATCTTAAATGTCCAACTGCAGTTTTAAGTTTATATAAACTGTATATACACCAAAATTATGAACTAGCCAGATGTCTAGAAGACCAAATACTTGATTACATTAATTATGTCCACTTTTAAAAGACAACATTTTAAACATGAATTCTCAATAGATGGCATAATATATATTCTCAATATATGACATCTGCCAGAAAGAAAAACCCTTTCCAGAGAATTACAATCTGTCACTAATATGGAGCATTATTTTTCTCCTAATTACACCATAAAAGGGGCAATGTGCAATAGTATTCCACGTGTCCCTTCCTGCAAAAGTGTGTGGACTTTAAGGAATCTGTCTTTTAGCTATAATGCACTAAATATGCCTCTGATATTCCTCAGCATATTCTTCTGAACAAAAAATCTCTAATAATCAGGAAACGCCTTAGATAAGAAGTGCAACATCTTCAAAGAAAAACTAGAAAGTCCAGTTGCCTCTTGAAAAAGCATTTTTGGGACAATTATGACCTGAATGACTGAGAATCTCCATAGACAATAATCAGGAAGCCACATTTGTTCACAGCAAATAGAAGAGAAAGAACTGGGGGTGGGGGTGAATTCACAAATTAGAAAGATCTGCAAATAGAAGTAGAACCACTATGACAAAAGATAATACCAATAGTAATAGGCACCTCGCATGCAACCCCAAAACAACTGCAGCACCTCCCATCTACAAATCATGATCAGTCATTTGCCAAAGCAGCTTTACTTGGAACAACTTACATTATGTGGCAATACATTTAACACCATCAGAGAACATCACCTGCTTATCCCAGGTTCCTGGGAAAGACAAGACAGCTGGATAAAAATGCCAATCTAAATATTTGGCTGGATGTGTGTCTAATCAGAGTATTAATAAGGGAACAGCTTATATCCTGCAACAATACTTTTAACATTTACATCCTGTGACGATAAATGGCTTTGACTTTAATCTTGGTTTTCACTGTGCTGCATTTTAATTATTTTATTATGTTTCATTCATTGTATTGATTGTCATCCTATATTGAATGTTGTGAACCTTGCTCTGCTTCTGTGGGGATTCACACAAAATAGTTATTTGTGAAATAAATTAACTATTGCCCTTCATCCGAGAAAAACAAGAAAACCTTGTTGGGTCCCTGCTAGATGGAAACAGAAGATTACTGTTGAATCAATCAACTTAGTAAGATTAATTCAACAGTAATATTCTGTTTCTAACTAAGGAACCAAACAAGAGTTTCTTGGTTTTCAGAAATTGCTTATATTGAAACAAAATTATATCAAGAATTGAACAGAGGACTAATCAATTGAATTATAGGCTGAATTTTTACAAGGTTTGTCACACAAGTCTACAATCTAACACTTGTACATGGTCTGCTATAGACAGGTAGGGATTCATCATGAGCCCAGTTTTAAATTAAGTGTCATAAACATTTAAATTGGCTGAATTGCATACCTGCTGAGAATTTAGCACTGCTAAATCAAGGCTGGTGCTTCATTTAAGATGTTCTTTATCCTGTATTTAGACAGAAGAAACCAAATAAAAAAGAGAGATATATTTAAGATTAGAGAAATCACAGCAAAATTTACAGCAAAGGTAAGACTATTAAAAAGTAATTATGGAAAAGCTCTGTTTAGTATAAATAATTTTTAAAAGTTGGAAAGGGTGAATGGAAGCCCTTCACAAAATAGATTGTTGAATGATAGAAATATTTATTGAGCCCAAGGATATCCACAGGGTGAGGGAAGAGGAAAAGAAATGATGGCATATGAAGCACAACTTCTACAGGCAAATGGTGCAAGTTGCATACTTGTCTCAAACATCATAACCTCATTACATGACTGAAATATTGTCATAATGACATCATGATATGTGTCCTCTTTTTGATATCAGGACTTATTCCAGATGCCACTGATAAAGAGAAAATATATATTTAGCACTATAGAGAAATGAAGAAAAGAAGGAAGGGGGGAAAGAAAGAAAGAAAGAAAGAAAGAAAGAAAGAAAGAAAGAAAGAAAAACTGCAGGAAAAGTGTCACTACTTACACCTTATGCCAGAAAATATAGAAAATAATTAAGAACCTAAGTTAACAAATGTTAACAAGGTTGGTGTACATGCCCAAATCAAATGTCAACAAAATGTGAAGATTAGTGGATCACCACACCACACTGTTTTTCTCACATAAAGAATTAAGTTATACTGTACATGAAATATCAAATCAAGACAGAGGTTGATCAAAAGGTAACTTTAAAGGGAAAATGGACAAAATAAAGGGAGATTTACCTTTGCTTCACTGATTACTGCAAAGACTTAGACAAGTAAAGTATGATAAATAGATAATATAATGGATGTAGCAGAATACTTGGTTGTTCTTTTGAGGAACTTTGCAATGAGAAAACATTATTAAAAAAAACAAAATCTGGAAGAACAAATAGTTCAGAAATATGGGAGCGAATAAAATAAAATGTATTATCCCAACACCATACATATATAAGGTAAAGGTTCCCCTTGCACATACGGGCTAGTCGTTTCTGGCTCTAGGGGGCAATGCTCATCTCAGTTACAAAGCTGAAGAGCCAGCGCTGTCCAAAGACATCTCCGTGGTCATGTGGCCAGCATGACTAAATGCCGAAGGCACACGGAATGCTGTTACCTTCCCACCAAAGTGGTCCCTATTTTTCTACCTGTATTTTTTACATGCTAGGTTGGCAGAAGCTGAGACAAGTAACAGGAACTCACTCCGTTGTGTGGTGCTAGGGATTTGAACTACTGAACTGCTGACCTTTCTGATTAACAAGCTAAGCATCTTAGCCATGGAGCCACTGAGTCCCTTGTCCATACATATATACATCAAATCTATTAAGAGAAAGGCAGTAGTAGAGCTACAATTATTGTAGGCTAAAACACTACTTTTAGTGTTGAAGTACACATATGACATCACTTTTAAGAAAAAAAATACTTAGAAGTAGTTATGAATATAAAAAATGGAAAGTCAATTTTTTGGATGCATGAAGATTGCTTTAATTTTTTTAATTTTATTCTTTTCAAGCTCAATGATATATGAAGACAATCAATGTACTGAAGAAATATGGAGGATATTAATATCAGAAAGGGAAAAAAACAATGAGAAACTTACCTTGAAAAATAAATACACTTGAATGAGAACAAGGATCAGAATAGTTTCCATTCCTAACATAATCCTATAAAGTTTGACACAGCCACAAAGCCACAAAGAGTAAGAGAAAAAAAGATCTACATCTCTGAAGATAAACACCTTGATGGATTTCAAAAGTATTATGGGAGTGAGAGAAGAAACAATCAATCTTGGATGAAATAAAGGCTGATTGCTCTCTTGAGTAATTATTAGCAAACAGAATGCCATTTTTTCTGAGCATATGATGTTAACAGATGTTGTACTAGGGAAAAAATGATTATGTTTGGCAAGATTGAGATAAATAGAAAAGGAATACAGTGGAAATGGTGGTGGATGGCATCAATAGGATTCACGGAATATCCTTGGAAGAGCTTCAAGTTGGTATTAAAACAGGACAAGATAGTGATCCTTTCTCCATGTAGAACAAGCTGGATTTGATTCAATAGAACCTAATTAACTTGTACTTGGTTTAATGCCCTTGCAAAGTCATCCACTTTAGTGGTCTCTGCTGTATCTTACAAATATCCTGAAAAAATACATTCTGAAAACAAAATGTGTGTTATATGAGTCATGGTGGTGCAGTGGTTAGAGTGCAGTACTGCAAGCTACTTCTGCTGATTGCTGGCTGCCTTCAATTTGGCAGTTCAAATCTCACCAGGCTCAAGGTTGAGTCAATCTTCCATCCTTCTGAGATGGATAAAATGAGGACCCAAAAGTGTTGGGGGCAATATGCTGATTCTGCTTAGAGGGGGCTGTAAAGCACTGTAAAGTGATGTATAAGTCTAAGTGTTATTGCTATTGCTATTCATTTTTACTGTGATTGTTTTGGTTTAGTTCATTTGTTGTTTTTATTGTTTTGTGAGTTGCCTAGGTTCATAATATGTGTGTTTATGTAAATCATTTAAATCAATTAAAAAAAACCTTTAAAATGTTTTAAATAAACATTTTGGGAGCTCTAGCATGCCTTTTCTATACGTTTATAAAATTTCTGGTATTATATCCTTTTCTTTTAGCTGACTTGCTAGAAGTCTTTAACCATCTTGTCCTTTCTCAATTTTGGGGGGCTTCATACTAGACTTTTTGAAGTGCATTAATCAAATTTGTACACAGTACAGATTAAGAGATTATAATACTGACCATTTTTTAGCATTCTTTTTAAACTTTTTTTCTTGAGATAGCTTTATTCCTTTCAAGCTATCCACTGCCAGTCCAAAACCTTTTCTGAACAATATCTACCAGATAAAATTCTTATCATCATTTCTTTAAAATTAGCATTTTTGTTTAATCCATTTTATTCACATTATTCTACCTGTTATACCTTTATGCACATTGTTCTACCTGTTATAAAGAAATAGCACCCTGAGGAATCCATTGGCATCATAGAATCAAATTCTCCCTGATGTTGAGACATAGCTGCCAATATCCAGAATCATAGCTTAAATATATGCTGAGAGAAACACTGTATGCTGATATTCAGCAACACTGAAGTTTTATTGATTTCAAAGTTTGGGGAAAACAAAAAACCAAACACACCTTCACTCAATTATAGCAATTTACACACTTCCTGTCCTTGACTGTGGGGGCTATAATTGAGAAGTTCAAGACACAGGTGTAAGGTTTGAAGAATGGAGCCTTCAAACAAAGTTTTGTACAATTTGTTCTTTTATCCTTTATCAACAATGTCTATTGCACATTCCTTTCCTGTTAGTTTGTTGAGTCAAATGTAACTGCACAGCAATTACAGTGATACTTAATGGGAGATGTGATGAGTACCAAAAACGACAAATGCAAACATTTTTTCCTATAAGAAATAATGTATTAGTCATGAGGTAACTGACATTGACAAGTTCTAGCTTGTGTGTCAAGTACCAAACAAACAATGACTACGGGACAATTTTTTTGTGTCAAAATACATTGAGTATCAAAATTTTTGAATTTCAAAGCTGTTGTGTACCAAGGTGCCACTGTAACTGTTAACATATTTTTTAAATCTCTGATTGCAGTGGTCTGGTCTTTGGCTGATTAGATCTTGGTGGATTTCTTCTGGTTTAACACATCAGTGAACAATGTTAACATGTACTCAGCTGCAAATCCAATTATTTCATTCCCAGTAATTTTCTTTTCACATTCTACATGCCTATTTAACTATCACTTTTACCAACTTGGTTGCTGTCCCCCAAATTCAGTAAAAACTAAAATTAAGTTGCTGCAACCAAACCTATTAACACTATCCTTGTACCAAATTGCATTTGTTATTTAAAATAATCCATTTTGAAGATCTTCTTTGATATGCTCATTATTCCCTTTCCCCCCAAGCCCAAATAGTTTAGTGTCACCTCACTTCACATTTCCAATTTCAATTTACTAATTTCTAATTTGAATTATATGACAGAAATCAAATCTGAAGTTCACATGATAGCTTCTTTCAATTCTAAAAATTGTGTTGTGTTACTAATGGTTAGTCCAGTAATATTTTAATATTCTTGCTCCCTTTAATAATCATTTCGATCTAATTGCCTGGAAGATGTTTCTTGCATCACCATTTTCTAATTATACGAAATTGAAGGTTGTCCTTGATGGTCACTTAAGGTTAGGTAATGCTGACTTGAGTGACCAAAGCTCTGTAATTTGTTTTTGAATGTATAATCCCTTTTGAACTTGTGCATATTGTTAATTTATTGGTAACTCTTACCCTATAAAGCTTTCCAGATTAATTTAAGAAATCCCTTGCAAATAGTTATTTAAACACTCTGGCAAAAGTGATGGAACAGATGATACAACAGTGATGGGACTTATCTCCGGGGGGATGAGTCTGCCTACTGAGATGAGTTGGACCTGTTGCTTTTGTGGTGTGGAGACAATAACTTGGTCCTCAACACCAATAAGACTAAGGAGCTTATAGTGGATTATAGAATGAACAGATCAGACATCCAGCCCTTGCTTATCAATGGAGACCGAGTGGAGCAAGTGGCCAGTTTTAAATTTCTGGGTGTAACCCTAAAAGAGGACCTGACCTGGGGTGCCCACATTGCAGCTCTGGTCAAAAGGGCCCAGCAAAGATTATACTACCTGAGAATTCTCAGAAAACAACAACTGAATGAAAAACTGCTGGTGACCTTCTACTGCTGCACCGTAGAGAGTATTTTAACATACTGCACCTCTGTATGGTTTGCCAATTGCACAGTGGCAGATGGGAAAGCACTCCAGAAGGTTAATGTCATTGCCCAGAAGATCATTGGTTGCCCTCTCCCCTCTTTGGAAGAGCTTTAAAGCTCCTACTGCCTTAAGAAAGTTCAAAACATTATCAAAGATCCATCTCATCCTGGGAACTCTTTTTTTGAACTATTACCATCTGGCAGACAGTACAGAATAATAAAAACAAGGACAAACAGGCTGAAAAACAGCTTCTATCCCAGGCAGTAGCTCTTTTGAATTCTGCTGTATACTGCAGTATTGGTGTGGTGTTGGGGGTTTCTGGTTCAATGTGTGAAGGGTCAAGGATGTGTATTTGTGTTTATTTTCATGGTCATGGTCATGATGTGCACTGAAGATGGTGTTTGATTTCGTTGTGCGAAGTGCAATGACAATAAATTATACTAAACTAAACTTTTCTCTGGCAGCTTAAGTAAAAATAAAGAAAGGAAAAAAAGAGAAAAAGAGAGAAAAGATAAAAAAGAAGAATAAAAGGAAATAGATAACCATGTGGTACCTACCACCATTGTTTTATTCAGGCTTTGCCCATCATTCATGAGAGCCTTTGTGATACAGTGGATAGAATGTAGCATTGCAGGCTAACGTTGCCCACAGCCTTAGTTTGATCTTGACAAGGCTCAAGGTTGACTCAGCTTTTCATGCTTCTGAGGTTGGTAAAATAAGGACCCAGATTGTTTGGGGTAATATGCTGATATTGTAAACTGTTCATGGTGTGCTGCAAAGTGTTATGGAATGGTATCAGAATCTAAGTGCTGTTGCTATTTAATGTGGGAATATAGAAGAGAAGAGAAGAAGGGATGGGAGACAAGGGGATGGGAAATGAAGAGAGAAGAGAAGGGAAGACCCCCCACAAAAAAAGACCACTCACCTTGTTGCTGATTTTTTACTTAATTAATTTTGGCTTCTTTTGCTCTGGTCATAGAGATTTTTCCATTTCAGGGTAAGCTATTTTTCCTGGGCAACAGACTTTGTATTTGTTTCTCCACTGAAATAATGTGTTAATATTATTTTGCCTTTTTTTCCTCCCCACATAAATGGGCCAAGTAATTTTCTTCCTACAGAAACTATCGGAGATTGGTTCATATCGTGCAGTATTTTGCCAGTCTGGAAATTACTGCTGAGTGAAGAAAAAAATATGGGAGATGATGATAAGTGATACAAAATCTCTCTAGGTGGTATTTGATCTGCAATGACCATTTCTCAAATGCCAAACGTATTTGAGGGAATTGTCATTTACTAAGGAAAAATGAATCTAGGAGCCTACTCTGGATTGTGCTGGGTTTGCTTCCAAAGTATGTAATGTGATTTAGGTTGAATAGATGTGCATATGGTTAATATGAAATCAGATGTATTAGTTTTGGTTTTTTTGAGGTATGATCTCTAGTATCACCAGCTTTATCCTTTTTTTATTAGTCAGATTATTCTTGTGGCTAGTACCCAAATAAACTTTTGGAGCTTTATGCTCATTTTTGCATTAATTTATTCATTCACAAGTGGTTGTAAAGCTTGTGAAATCCAGGCTGATAATTATGAAATAATAAAGTAACTCCATACATTTGCAAGGAAGAAAGCAAGGAAGCCACCTATTCAGTTTCTTAAATTAAATATTAATGTGTAATACTTTAATCCTTCCAATGCTACATGGTGACTAAGTATTAAGAATTAAGATTTTAAAATGAAAAATAATATAATAATGCTAAAAAGAAATACCCTAAACACAATAAGTTACCTGAGGACAAGTATTGTGATATAAAAAGATAATCAGGATTCAACATGCTTTGGTATGATACCCTTTTTTCATTTCAGGTTCTGTGTTCAGTAGTTTATGTGTAGCAATATTTCCTCCTGATTACTAATTATACAAAGCTCAGTTTTCATTTCACTGAAGTTAAAAATTGTTGAACTCTGATTGCATTAAAGTAGAAATATAGTTCATTAGAGAATGAGCAGTTAACATCCAATTAGATGTTCAAAGGCCAATTAGATTAGCAAAAGGCTTCTTAAAATTTTATTTGAACACACACACAAAAAGGACACAACAATAGGCTGGAGATTCACAAATTAATTCATAGTTGTTTTTATTTTTATTTAACAATAGCACATTCAATCTGGAGCAATTAATACAAAACTATCACCCAAGACTAGGCATGCACGCCACTAACTACCTCAATTCCAACTACAGCTGGCCTTAAATGCAAGCTACTCAATGCAAGAAGCCTTGTGAATAAAATACCTGAATTTCTCCTCTTACTAAATATGGCTAAATTCAATGTCATATTTGTCTGTGAAACATGTCTCAACGGATCTCTCCCTGACTGCATTACCATAAGAGACTATCATGTTTACCGATCAGATCATGAAATTTGTAGAAGAGGTGGTATTGCTATCTTCTATAAAAAGTCCTTACATCTAAAAAACATCCAAGTTACCCAGGAGCTTGCTCTTCCTGAGACCATCATCTGTGAACTATCCTTAAATATCACATTTCGATTCTTACTATGTTACAGAGCACCTGATTATGACATTGAACATGTAAGCAAGCTAAATTCACTACTAACATGGGCAACATCCTGCCCACATGCTTTTATCTTTCTTGATGACTTCAATCTACCTCCTATTAACTGGACCCTAAACAAATGTACAACTGAACCCATACATGCAACCTTCTACAATGCTGTTACAAATCTGGGACTGGAATAACTAGTAACCAACAATACTAGACTGAACAACTGCCTCGATCTCATCTTCTGCAATAGTTTGAAATTAATTGACAGAATACAAACTAAAGAATCCTTTTCAAACAGTGACCACACTATGATTGACTTTTGTTTCAACATATGCCCACACCAAAATCATCACAATGATGTAATCCCCAATTAAAACTTCAAAAAAGGCAACAATGAACTTATAGACAATGATCTCTCATCCTTTGATTGAAAATCTCTATTCACTGGATATAATACTGTTGAAGACCATTACAACATATTTTTACTTGAAGTCAAAAGAGTCATCAAACTATATGTACCAATAACAACTCTCAAAACCAGAAAAAACCAAATTACCCATAAACAATAAGGAAGCTTCAATCCAAAAAGAGATCACTCTGGCGGAAAAACAAATCTGGTCACGTTGCCAACTTCAAAAGCCGATACAAAAATTTATGCCACCAGATAAAGACTGAATGCACCAATTATGACATTAAACAAGAAGAAAACTTTCTATGTACCAATTCCACCCACACTTTTTACAATTTTGTAAACAACAAACTAAAAGACTCAAGGTCCATCCCACCCCTGATAGGACCTAATGGTAAAGACTGCAACAACGACATCATTAAAGCCAACCTCTTTAACACATTCCCAGTATTTGTAAACAGCAATGGATCATGCCCAGTATTTCCTAGTTGAACCACAGATAACTCTAATAAATATTGATTTTACAGAAAACAATGTTGAAAAAGCAGTACGCAATCTAAAACCATCTCTATCTATTGGACCGGATGGAATATGTGCCTACTTCTTTAAAAACCTATCCACTGCCATAGCAGAACCTCTAAGCATAATCTTTGAAAAATCTTTCAGGACCAGCTCCTTGTCTAACCTATGGTCACAAGCCACAGTCATCCCCATCTTCAAAAAGGGAGACTCCAGCCTAGATGAAAATTACAGACCAATCTCCTTATGCTGCATCACCTGTAAAATCATGGAATCAATCATTAACCAATCCATTATCCTCCACTTACAGACAAACAACCTACTCTCTAATAAACAATTTGGTTTCAGAAAAAAATTATCATGTAATCCACAACTCTTACACTGTAAAAACATATGGGCTACACAACTCGATCAGGGCAAAGCAATAGATGCAATCTACATAGATTTCTGTAAATTCTTTGATTCAGTGGTACACGACTAAAACTAAAATCTTATGGTATCTCTGGACAACTGCATAACTGGATAGAAGCATTCCTGTCAAACAGACAACAAATGGTCAAAATTGGAAGTGTCCTATCAAATTCTGTACCTGTCAATAATGGTTTCCCCCAAGGCAGTGTTCTAGGACCACCTCTCTTCATACTCTACATAAATGACCTCTGTGATCATATTAAGAGCAACTGCATTATCTTCACTGATGATGTATAGCTGTTCAATATCACAGACAATACTGCTACCCTTGAAAAAGATCTTGACTATGTATCAGACTATGTATCAGAACAGTCAATCAAATGGCAACTTCAAATCTCAACAATTAAATGCTCTGTCTTACATATTGGGGGAAAAAAATCAGAAAATAAAATACAAGCTGAATAGTCACGACCTTGCTGATGATCCAAGCTCTGTAAAGGACCTTGGAATACTCATCTCTAATAATCTAAGTGCTAGAGTCCACTATAACTACATAGCCAAAAAGGCATTAAGAGTTGTTAACCTAATCCTATGTAGCTTTTTCTCTGGTAATATCACACTACTAATTAGAGCATACAAAACATTTGCTAGGCCAATACTCAAATACAGCTCATCAGTCTGGAACCCATTACGTATCTGATATTAGCACAGTTAAGAATGTCCAGAAATATTTCACAAGAAGAGTTCGCCACTCCTCTACTCATTGTAGAATATCTTATGCCACCAGACTTGAAATTCTAGACCTGGAAAACCTTGAATTATGCCATTTTCGGTCTGATCTAAGTATGGTGTATAAAATCATACATTGCAATGACTTACCTGTCAATTAATACTTCAGCCTCAACCATAACAACACAAGAGCACACAATAGATACAAACTCAAGGTTAACTGCACCAAACTTGATTGCAGGAAATACGACTTCAGCAACAGTGTGGTCAGTGTCTGGAATACTCTACTTGACTCTGTGGTTTCTTCCCCAAACCCCCAAAACTTTTAGACTGTCTACTATTGACCTCACCCCTTTCCTAAGAGGTCTGTAGGGGGCGTGCATAAGCGCACCAATGTGTCTCCCGTCCCTGTCCTATTGTTTCTTTTTATTTTTCTTATATTTATCCATTTCATGTATTCAAAACTATGTATATACTTATACCTATTATCTTGTAAGTGATTGACAAATCAAAATAAATAAATAAAATAAAAAATAAATATCTAAATGTATCCATTCAATTTAGATCAGGGTTGCTCCATTAGATTAGACAAATAGTTTAACTTTTCATCATAGCAGAAGACTATTAAGATGGTCCAGGCTTCCCTACATCCTGAGACTGATGTTTTGTTTTTTTTCAAAATCAAAGATAGAATAAAGTGATCCTTGTACCTATGGATATAACCTGATATTTGTAGTTTATTATTAAGTTATCTGTCTTTCTTGCTTTGGACAATCTGCTGCTTATAGGCACTATAACTTTAATTGTCTAAGATATATCAGCATTTTCATCTTGGAAAGCAAGTGCAGTCAGATACTTTTAATTAGTGGTGTTTTCAGGGGGTTGATATTATCAAGAAATGGGTGGCGTAGTGGCCTAGAGTGAAGACACTCACCTCACATTTGGGAGACCTAGCATTCAATCCTTGGCAGTTGCAGACATTTCTCTATCAGAGTGCAAAGAATAAGTATCTGCTATGAACTCTGCGTAAGTATCAGAAAGGGCATCCAGACAGTAAATGTCCAGCTACGTTCAGTCACCCCGCCTCCACTCTGATATAAAGAGATTACAGGATCACAAAAAGAAAAAAAAAAGAATTGGGGAGAGCATTGGGATATAAGCCTCATATTTTTTTCACATGTGTTGATGCTGAATACATATTTCAAGGGGGAGCCTTGTATCATGATACTTTATCCACCATCTTCCTGATTTTGACTCTTCCCCTGAACAAAGAAACTATTGTGCTTAACCACTTAGCATGCTTCTTTCACTTTCAATACATTGTACTAGACATAAATGTCATCATTTAATTTATGTGTAACCAGGTGCAATTGAATTTTCCAACTATCCAACATACCTCTAGAGAAGTCCCAAGAGAATACATACTTGGAAAGCAAGTAATCCATTTTAATCCCAGCTAATACAATTATTCTCACTCCATTCTTATTTTCAGTCCAGCATACAGATGATTTGATTTGATTTGATCTGATCACATAAGCCTTTTCTCTTTAGATTCATGCTCTCAGGATTTAACGGCTTATAATCTGTAAGAAGGTGTTTGTATCTGCAGTGCAGAACAAACACATACCTTTTGAACATAACCATGATTAAATTGCTGTAAAGTGGATAAGTAAAAATTTTATTTCTCATGTGTATTTTTTATTGATTTCATCTGAACTTTCTGTTGTTGTAAAGTATATATTACACATACACACATTTTGTATTACAAGATCTCAGCAGTCATCTGAAGTTATGATGGTACTGAATGGTGATTATGAATAGTCTTTGGAATTTCCTACCCAATCAGTACCCCTTGCACTCTTTCACTTTTCAACCACAACACTTATTCTGATTTCAATTGCTGTTGTAAGTTCAGGAGTATCTCTAATGATTGATTAGCAAGAATTTAAATGTTTCTTATTCCACATTCTTGGAACAGCTTGACAAAGTAGTGATGTGTGTGAACGAATATGTTTACATTAACCCAGAGTGTGCACTTGGAGATTATTTCTCCATGTTGTTTAAGCAGTCTGGAAGAAAAAGACCAGTGCTTTGTTTTGTTTTTCCCTAGCAAAAATCCTCTTTCGTGTGTCATCTGCCCTTCAACACACACAAAAATCTGGAATGCCAAAATTGCTATCATCATTATTTCTGAGTGGAAAAACAAAGTGTCAGCATAATTTTGAAAAGTATGTTGGTAGAAAAATTAAGAGACATGAGTAATGGATACAAAGGACTATATAGACAATGGTCCAAAAGAAAAGGATCTAATTGTCTTGAAGAACGATTAAATATGAGCCAACAGTGTATGCAGCTTCATGGGGAAAATAAAAATTTGATCTTAGTCTGTAGAAACAGAAGCATAAATTAAAGCTCAAGAGAAGGGATTGCTTTTGTTTATTCTAGAATATCACATCTAGGATACGGGGTCTGATACAAGTTTCATATTTTAGGAAAGACAATAAACAAAAATAAAGCGAGAGGAAAGCAACCAAGATGACAGGGAGGGAGGGGGAGGGGGGAGGGAGGGAGGGAGGGAGGGAGGGAGGGAGGGAGGAAGGAAGGAAGGAAGGAAGGAAGGAAGGAAGGAAGGAAGGAAGGAAGGAAGGAAGGAAGGAAGGAAAGGAAAGGAAAGGAAAGGAAAGGAAACAATGAGTTGATGTTATAAAGGAGTACATTTTAGATGGGCATCAGAAACACTTTGCTAACAAAGTTGTCCAGCAATACAACATAAGACCTTAGGAGGTTATCATTCTTTCATTCTCCTGGAAATGTTTAAAAAGAGGCTAGATGACCACTTATAGAAGTGGCTTTAGTGAGGGATTCCTGACCTGGATGGGGGTGGGGTGAAGGTTGGACTACCTTATTCCTAAGGTATTTTTCAACCCCTAATTCAATGATTTTATGCTATAGTTCCACCATATTCTTTTTATCCTCTTTATAAGAAATTTGCTAGTTTTCTAAAATGAACCAAAGCCTTTCATCCCTGGATTCTGACATATTTCTATACATTTTCCTCCAGTTGCAAACCAATTGCATCAGTACAGATTGTATAAGCTACTTATTGTACAATCCCCTATAAATGGATTCAGAAGAAAGCCATATTAACTTCAGTGGCATTTATCTACTGTTAAGTCTGCAGATGATTTTCTTCTTACCCTTTAACTTGCAGAGGATGAGCGGTTTAGAGAGAGAGAAACTAATTTTGTTTCCCTTGGATCCTTGTTCATGGATTTAGAACTGATTATGAATCTAATATTTATCAGTTTGCTTTCTGAAAAGTCCCTGAAGCCTAAGCTTAGAATAGTTACTTTACAAATTGCAATTTCCTGGAACAAGTTATAGGGCCTTGTCACCTTTATGTCTGGTTTATGAACATTCAGAGATGTAGGCTATTATTAAAACCCAAACAGCAAGTATCCTAGTCTCATCCAGTAAGACTGGATCACATTTCTTTTTGGGATTGATATTTACTTTTGTTAGGTAAGACCCTTGTCAACCCTGACAATCCATTTTAAAAACACATTTATGCTCCAATGCAGGAAATGTTTTTGCTTAATCCATAGAAATTCTTTGTTTAAAGGCTAGTTTGGAGTTCAGTACATTTTCATCTCTATTCTATTTGCCCCTCTATCTGGCCTTTTGTTTTATGAATGCCATGTTTACCCAGTTGGCAGATCCTGACACAGGCAGTAACATCCTGCTTGAAAGATGGGACAGGGGAGAGGGATTTAATCCTGTTTTCTTCCCTGCCAGCCTCTACAGATTGAAATGTAAATGAAGCTACTTGGCTGCAGTTTTCAAGTTCAGAAGCAGACTCACATTTAAACTTCTCTTATTTCAGCATGTACGTACATTACATTTTGAAGATTTATTGCAAATCTAACTTCTGCATCTATAATATGCAGGGTTCCACTTGTATTTTTAAAATCTCCAATTTAGTTCGATGGGACATTGAAACTGATATTATAATAGACTGGAAAATTTCATTAAAATATCTAAATAGCTCCAGCAGAGAATTGCTTTCATTTCTATCTAGGTTATTTCCTTTTAATTGAACTGAGGTTGTTGTTTTTTTCCCCCAGGGATAAATTATGAAATAAATGAAATGAAGAGTCTAACCATTAAATGAGAAACACTCATTGGTGCCATTAGCCTGTCTAATTGATTTCAGTTTAAATAGAAAACTAGCTCCATTCATACTTGATCATTTGTGATCCTTCATCTGTTGTTACTGAATGTCCTGCTGCATCAAATTGTTTAAGTTAATAAGGTAATTGGAAAACTGACAATGGTTCAAAATCATACATAACAATGTTCAACATGTCTGTATGCATTTATTTCTGGCTGCTGATTTTTTTTTTCTCAAAATGAAAGACAAGAACAGCAGGGGTGGGATTCTACCAGTTCGCACCTATTCTCTAGAACCGTTTGTTAACGTTCTAAGCAGTTTTGAGAACCAGTTGTTAGAAGAAATTACTGGCCTAATCCTGTAAGGAAGGCAGGAAGGAAACATTCTGGTGTTGCTTACAGAAACTGCCTCTCCGTTAACCCTTTTTACATTCTTGGCAGGACTAGACTTCCTGTCTCAGGAACTTCTCTGGAGTTTATTCCCCCTCCTTTGCTGATACTTCGCTTGTGTGGAGTGACCATTCAAAGTTACAATGGCACTGAAACAAGTGACTTATGACCATTTTTCACACTTAAGACTGTTGCAGCATCCCTACAGTCATGAGAGGCCAGGCGAGGAGATGCGTGCCTCGATATGAGTGATATTGAGTTGGCTACACCCAGCCAATAACATGACCATCAAGCCATGTCCACCCAGTCACATGACTACCAAGTCACGCCCACCACCTAAGCAAAGCCCGCAGAACCGGTTGCTAAAAATTTGAATCCCACTCCTAAAGAACAGCATGTACTTTTTGAAGAGAATATCCCATCATGCACTTAGGAAGGACTGTTCATCTGTACCATTTTGTCTTCTTAGAGAAGCTTAGAGAAACAGATTTTTTTTTCTATTTTAAGGAACAGAACACTGATCCTATGACATCAGCAGCTATTCCTTCAATCCTTATACTCATTTCAATAGAATTTAGCTTCTTAACAATAAACACCGAGAAAAGAAAATTCAAAGCATACAGGAAAACCTTTCAAGAAATGGAATATTTTTGTCCAGATAAGTTGTATTAACACTGTAGTGCTTTGTTAATCCTTAGATTTGCATGCAAACACATTATGCATTCCTCAAGTGATACTTAATCAATGAACTATGCCTTTGTTGTTGAATTTATTTACTGTATATTGTGTCAAAATCTAGTTTTCCATCAGTGTAGCATTTTCAGAGTTCTAGACATTCTCAATGTTTCCTTTTTTTTCTGAAATAAATAAGCCAGTGAGTTCACAATTTTTTATAACTTGCCAAATTTCCCAGGTTTGTTGCTACTTTTGATGAAGTTTTTTTTTTAAAAAAATTATTCATTTATTTAAGAAATTTATATTGCCACCTATTCGCACATGACAATTCAAGGCGGCTTACAAAAATATAAAAACATCATATAAAATAATAAAACTAATAAAAGAATCATACATATAATAAATAAAATAATAACATAAAATAACTCCCCACCCCAGCAACAACACATTATATGAGCCATTTAATGGGCTCCATCCTACTCCGTGTTCACCTGGCCTGCTGGTAGAACCAGATCATCAGCACCTTCTGGAAGAGTGTTAGAGTGGGGGCTATTCTAATTTCTGCGGGAATGATGTTCTAGAGAGAGGGAGCCACCACAGAGAAGGCCATTTTTCTGGGTCCCATAAGGTGTATCTCCCTGGGGGATAGGACCCACAACATTCCTTGCCTTCCTGCTCTGGTGGGTCAGGTAGATGTGACCGACAAGAGACAATCCCTCAGATAACCTGGTCCCAAGCTATGAAGTGCTTTAAAGGTGACAACCAGTACATTGAATTGCACCTGGAAGCAAATCGGCAAACAATGCAGCTCCTGCAGGAGAGGTGATACATGTGCACACCAAGGTCTGCACAAAACCATGTGGGCCACTGCATTTTGCAACAGCTTGAGCTTCCAGATGATCTTCAAGGGCAGCCTCATTGTGAGTTGATTCACAATGCTGAGTAATAAAGTATTCTTGCCTTCTCTTTTTTAAAACTTAAACTCCTTTTAAGGATCAGTATTAAAATATCAAGTTATGATATGTTCCTCCATAACTTCCATCAAGTAACCATTTGATTATATTATTTCTAGTTTATTACAAAAATTGAGCATATCAAGGTAATATTGAACTGCTTGTGAGTAGCCTTTGACTTGTGGTCCTAATTGAGACTAGAACGTCTGTTCCTAAATGAGACAGTTTTAATCATTTTTTTGCCATGGTTGTTAAGTGAATCATTGTTAAGTGAAGCACACAATCATTAAGGGAATCTGGCTTCCCCCAGAGATTTTGCTTGGTGAAAGATAGGTGGGAAGGTTGAAAGTAGTGATGACATGACCCCATCCATCCATAATGGGGTCTAATGCTACTCCATACATAAATTCATGCTGGTTGCTAAAAGTCCAAATTTTGTTCATATAATTGCATGTGAATACAAGGATATAAGGACAAGGATCTGCAACAGTCTTAAAGATGCTCAGATCTTTAATCTGAGAATTATCACTGGGATTATTAGAAGATGAGATTAGAAAGTATATTTTATATAGGTGAAGGTGCAGAAAAATCATCCCTTTTTTCCATTCTTAAAATTACCATTCTAAGAACACTCATTATTAAAAGAAGCTGCATTTGAGATAGGTTTGTACTATTTATTAATGTACCTACTAAATTTATAAGCCACCACACTGTAAACAACATCTTTTTGCAATAATAATGATAATAATGATAATGATAATGATAATGATAATGATAATGATAATAATAATGATAATAATAATAATAATAATAATAATAATAATAATAATAATAATAAATGAAACAACTTCCATATCAGCAGGGCAAAGTAAAACACAATTTCTCATACTTTAAGAAATTAAGTTTACTCATTTCAGCACAGTCCATAATTTTTTTGATAACTTCCTCCTGCATCTATTTAAATCTTCAAAAAACTCTTTCCCTAATCAAATAGGAATTGTCTTGAATAAATATTAAACTCTAGGTAATATATTCATCTTAATTGTGGATATTCTTCCAATCAATGATAGTTGCAGTTTTTTCCATTTCATCAAATCTGTCACAATCTGCTGTTTGAGTTTAACATAGTTATCTTCCTTCAGCGTACTGCATCTTGGTGTAATATAAATCCCTAAATATTTAACCTTGTTCATGACCTGTATTTTTAAAATTTCTTCCAACTCTTTCTTTCGTCTTGCTAACATATTCTTTGTTAATATCTTTGTTTTGTCTTCTCAAACCTGCTACTTTTGCATATTCTTCTATTTTTTCTATTAATTTGGGTGGTGTTTCCAATGGGACTTCTAATATAAATACCAGGTCATCTGCAAAGGCTTGCAATTTATACTCCTCCTTTTTAATTTTCATTCCTTTTATTTCTTTTTCTTCTCTGATATTCCTATTCAAGACTTCCAATGTTAATACAAACAGCAGAGGCGATAATGGACAGTCTTGCCTTTTCCCTTTCCTTATATCTATGGATTCTGTTAATTCTCCATTCACCATCACCTTTGCAATTTGTTCATGGTACATTGTTTCAATGGCTTGGATAAATTTCTTACCAAAGCCCATTTGATCAATTGCAGTAAAATAAATTGCCAACTCACATTGTCAAAGGCTTTTTGAGCATCTAGAATCATCAAGGCCATTTGCTTCTCAGGGTGTGCTTCATAATATTCCAGAGTATCCAAAATGATTCTCACATTTTCTTTGATTTGTCTCTTTGGCAGAAATCCATTTTGATCAGTATGAATAAAATTATTTAAGTATATTTTTAGTCTTTCTGCCAAAACTGAAGCAAAGATTTTATAGTCTGAGTTCAATAAAGATATAGGTCTATAATTTTTAACTTGCTGTAGGTCTGTATCTTCCTTCGATATGTAATGTGTGCTTCTGACCATGTTTTTGGTATACTTTTCTTTAACATAACTTCATTCATAACTTCTAAAGGATGAAAATTCCATATTTCCTGAAAAATCTTGTAGAATTCCACTGACAAACCATCTGGACCTGGTGCTTTCCCAGCATTCTGTTTTTTTAAGGCTTCTGTTAATTCCATCATTGTTATGCTTCCTTCTAACATTGTTTCAATGTTTTGGGGTATCTGAGGTAGGTTTCCAACTGGTTGTTAATTATTCCATTGAAATCTTCCATCATACAAATATTAACATAGTCCAATTCAATTATTTTTGTATGTAATTTTCTATAGAATTCTTCTTGTTTATCATTCGGGGCATAAATTGCAATTAAAAGTGTTTTAACGCTGTTATCCGTTATTTCTGCCTGCAAAATCCTTCCATCATCATCTGTGTAAATTAGTTCTGCCAAAATTGTTTCTTTAATATATAATACCACACCTCTTTTTTAAGATTGTGCCAGCAATGTAAATAATTTCCCTAGTTTTCCTTATTTTAGTATATATTCATGTTGTTTTTTAATATATACCTCTTATAAGCAGATTGTATCAAATTTTAATTTTTCTAATTTATGAAATACTTTCCTTTTAGTACCCAAATTAAGTCCATTTATGTTAATCATAATCAATTTTCTTTCATCTATTTTAAGCTTTATAAGAGGGTTTTATTGCTCTGGTAGATCTCAATTCTCGTTGTTCTCTGGGTTCACCGCCTACTGCACCTTATTCATTTTCTTTTTCAATTACTGCTATACACTTCACTTGGAACGCAATTAGTGACTCTTCCTTTCTTTCTTCTTCCTCCTTTTCTCTAAAGTATTCTAAGTAGAATAGCTCAGCTTTTCCAACTGTGTCCATTCTGTGTCTTTGTTCCTGCCAAGTGAACAAGAGGCCTTCTGGCATCAGCCATCTGTACTTTACTCCTCTTTTAAGTAACTCTTTAGTCAAGAGTAAATATTCTCTTCTCATCTCTCTTACTCTTCTTGGTATCTGTTTCAGCACCACAATTTATTTATCTTTATATTTTAGTGTTTTCTCTCTCGCCACCTAGAGTATATGTGTCTTAATAATCTTCCTAGTAAATCTAATGTGAACTTCTCTTGGTAATCTATTCCTCATTGCATATTTTGTGTAGACACGAAACACTTCGTCCATCCCATCCATCATCTTTTCTTTGGTTATTTCCACTGCTTCTCCCAATATTTCTGCCATTATTTCAGCAAGATTTTCACCTTTTCCTTCTTCTATATTTTGAAATCTTAAGTAAAATTCTGATTTGTCTATTTCCCATCCTAATGGTTTACATCTACCCTTCTCGACATCGCTCAAATGAATATCAATATCTCCAATTTTCTTATCTCTTTGTATAATTTCTTCTTCATTTTTTTAAAATCTGTCTTCATATTTCATCATCATCTGTTGAATATTTTCCATTTTTTCATCTGTCTTTTCATTTTTTTGCTCAATTTTCTGAATTCCTTGCATAATCACTTCCTTCTCTTTCTCTTTTTCTTGTTGTAATATTGTCTGTATAGATCATTGTCCTCCAGATGGTGAGGGAGTTGGTATCAAAGAAGCTGGGGCTATTGTCTTTCTACTCATCTTGTAATGCTTATCTGTAAAGAAAGAGAGAGAAAAAAGAGGAAAAAAGAGGGAGAAAAAAATATGAAGGCAAGCAATTGCCACTCCAAAGGAAAAAAAAGGAAAAAGTAAATCTTCAGGCACTTCTATACCTTAATCCAATTAGTTGCAATGGTAGATGTGAAAAGTAAAAAATCAAAAAGAAAAATATTCTATATGTTCCTCTTAAAAGAAAACCAAAATAAAAAGTTTACATTCTAGTTCCTGGTTTAAAAAGTTAAAATCCAATTAAAGAGAAAAAAGACCCCCACTAATGGGGGGGGGGAGTAGAAAGGGAGGCAAAGCATAAAAAGCAATTCTAATATAAAACAAGCCTCTGCCACCAAATATCCAAGGCTCTTTGATAAATCAGCTCAGAATTTTTCAAGGTCACTTCAATCTTCTTTCTTTCAACTTCAACTCCAGACTCCAGCTATCTGTACAAATGAGCACCTGAATAAACAAACTGTCATGCTCATCTCTATATTTTCCAATACAAAGCTCAGAGTCTATGACTGTAACACAAGCTAGTGAGAGAGAAAAGAAACAATGTATCCAAGCGTCTGGGCAACAGTGCTACTGATTTTCTTTCACTTTCACTTCCCCCTCCTCAATCTACAACCAAGAACTAAAAAAAAAGTAAAGTCTCCCCCCCCTTTTTTTAAAGGAGAAAAATAAATTTTAAGTCAAGCAGAAGAATCTTAGTCAAAAAGGATTTTCAAAAGGGTTGTTTAAAAAAGGAGAAAGAAATACAAACAAAAATAAAAAGAGTAAAAAGTACAAGTCCAGCTTAAAGTTATACAGCTTTGCCAAATTCAAAGTTGCAATAAAAAGGGAAAAAAGAAAAAACATTCACCTTGACAATTAATCACACCACTCAAATTGTTTTCTCTTCACTTTTAATCCACTTTAATTTTTTCAGGGTATTCTCTCCAAGAAATAATAAGTAAAAGCTCTCATCAAACTGACACACTTTCTTTCCAATCTCTTCCATTCCGGAGCTGTTCCAGCTTCAGTAGCTTGGAAGGCTGCCTCTCTGCTGCTGGCAAAAATGGTTTTTCCTGGATCAACCAGGGACTTTGCGATGTCCCTGGGATTGACAGGATGTGCCCTCCTCAACCACCATCTCTACTGGATGGTTTAGCTCTGGTGGGACCGTCCTGCAATTGGAGATATCAGTGGCGATCTTGGAGCTTCAAGATTGCACGCTATACCACTGAGATGCCAGCTCCACCCTTTGCCAGGAATGTCAAAATTTTAAAAAGCAAAAAATATATATTTGTGTATTAAATGTGTTGATCTTTATCAGTGAAATATGTAAGATTCTTTTTTTTTTACCCAGATTTATTGGATCTCAATGGATTATAAAATGAATGCTAAAGAAAGCAGGAGTATTACAAGTAATGGATTTCACCCATAAAGAATTTTAAAACTGGCATTTTATTGGCATATAAATAGCACATTTAAAATGTTCATAGGATTCCAAATGCACGCAGTTTAGATCATGTTGCTATTTTCATGACAAACCTGCTGAGAATTTGCAGGTAAGAAAATTACAACAAACAAATAAATAAAGCCACATATTATGGCTGCCATTATGCTTTATTGCTGTAAATTTGGTGCTTTGCTATTCAGAGCTTTAGCAAAGAAACTTAAATGGTTTCTTCCAGACAGCCAGAAACATTTTTTTTTTTTAGAAAGATAAATTGCCTGGCATTGATTTTACAAAGAAATTGCCTTTGCTAATCTTAACCCTTTACTATTTATATTATATAAAGTTAAAAGTTATCAATAAAGCAATTGCCTGTGATTAATTTTCTGCATCCAAAGGACTTGACCAATGACATCTCCAGAATCCATTTGTGTGTATGTGTGTGCATCAAACCAGTCAGTCTGACAAAAGCAGAAAACATTTAATCCTTTTGTATAAGTGTCGTGTCATCACACTCATATTCCCAAAGGCAGAACTTATGAGACAGTGTGGCTTTTTTTCATTTTGATGAAAACAATAGGACTGTGCACATACTTAAATGGAAACAGAACTTATGGTATCTGTCTGAGCTGGCTTGTTTTCTTGCAGATGTTTCATTACCCTAACTGGGTAACATCATCAGCACTAGTAAGAAATGTTTGCTATCAGTTTATATCCTGGTGTCTTGCCTGTCTGTGTAGGTGGGGGAGGTCTTAGGGATTCTTTGGTTGGGCTGTTTACTAATGCCTCTTTGGTAGTTTATTGGTACTTATGGATCTGGCTATTATAGAACTTTGCAGGAACATCAGCTTGCTCCCCCCCCCCCCCCCCAGAAACTAAGATGCAGACCAACTTAAGTGTTTCACCCTTTTTTAAAATGGCAACAGAACATTAACAGTAGCAATTAAAGGGCTATATATGAAATTGGGGGAGAATAGAAAGAATAGATGTTTGTTTGATCCAATTTTTCCTGCTTTTCCTGACTTTATCACATACCCATTAATGGTATTAACCCATTAATACAAAAAGTTAAATTTGTATGTGTGTGGGAACCAAATAATCTTATAAAATAATCTTAGTTTATTCTTTAAAAGACAACAAAATGAGCCTGAGGGAAAAGAAGACAGAAAAATATCAGATAGACATTTGGATGAAGGTCTTTGTAAGACTGCTGGGAGGTTAAAGAAAAAACAATCCCAGAAGGCCATAGCAAATCATGTCTGTAACATTACCAAGGTGTCCATATTCAATTGTGTTATGTTCAATTGAAGAGTTTCTTTACTTTTTTAACAGTTGAAAAGCAGTAATGAGCAGCTACACTGATCATTGTCTCATGATAAACAGATTCTTTCCAATAAGCCAAAAAAAAAAAAAAATCCTTTTCCCAAAAGCTCAAACTCATTCTTCAACTTCCACTTGAGGAAACATGGCAACCGCTCTACCAAGGGAAATCCATAAATAACATGCCTCATAGAAAATTCTAACAATAGGTTATGCTTTAATTAAAATTAGCACTGTGAATAGAGGACAATTTCACTTCCCACTTTATTTGAAACAGTTTTCCTGGACAGACTAAGGTAGGCCCTGGGAATGCAGGATTTCAAAGGGAAGAAGAATCCCCTTCTATTCTCTTAACCAATGAAGAACCTTTATTCATGGAGTGTAACTTGGAAACAACCAACTGCAGTTAAGGCAATGCTTCTGGAATTTTCTGCTGGCTGGACTGCTGCTTTCTAGCTCTTCCCCAAAATACTAGGAATAGCAGCTAACTATCTCCCAAGAAGGACTTACAATACCTATGAAAATCAAAAAAGCATATCAAGTTCTGTCCCATTTTTAATAATGAGTTAATTCATAAATATCACAGGCAATGTATGTGAACAATATACTGTATTTTTATCATGCTTCCCATCTTCCTTTCCAAGTTTTTTCATTTTATACTCACCTATTTTCTTTGGACAGGGATGGGTGAATCAGGCATAGATAGATACTTGGATTCAATAAGCTGTTGTTTTTATTTATTCTAGACAGCTTTTATTTATAATTAGCTCCATCTTTGGATAATGCCAATTTACTTTTGACTTTACCAGCTTCTTACCAGTTTCTATTTTTTCTTAGCAAAATGGGCTCTGATTTTTATTTATTTCCCCCAGTTGAAATGTTTTCCCCTCCATTTAATTCTGGCTTAAGTAAGTAAGAAAGAAAGCAAGATGGATACACGTACAATCTTGTCCCCCTAGGAGGTGAAAAAAAGGGCTAATTAGCCTAATTCCTACATTCTGCTGAGGCAGATGGATCCTTGTGAAACTCCTGTTTGTGTTGCCAGGAGGAGAGGAAATTGTCTTTGAAGCAGAGCGTGGCATATTAGATCAAATCTTCTTCTGACTTTCAGAGCATCTGCGGCATCTTTGAATCATATGTTTTAAAATGAAGAGTTGTCTGTTTATCAGTCAACACCAATCAGTAGCAATTGCCTTTCTTCAACATATTGCCTACTCTTTGATCTTTCCCTAATACTGTACAATAGGAATGGTGGTGCTAGAGATCTCAACTTGCATGTTTCTAAATAAGCTAAGTTAAACAACAATGACAACTAGCAACAGCAAGCTGGCATGTGGTACAATTCAAGTCAATAGAAGCTATTTTAATCATTTAATATCCTTTCTTTAATTCATATTCTGCATAAAGGGATATGTGAAATTGAGGAAATGGTATATGTGTTAAAACATTATGGTTAGAGCTGGACTCAATCAAACTAAATTAGAATTTCTAACTGTGAATTCCTCTCTTTTCTCAAAGAAAGGAGAGAGTTAGCTGAAATCTAAACAGCTCCCAAAAGGCAACGTTTTACTGTTAAAGTCAGTCAGAAAAAGAGAGAGGTCTGCTGTGATAAGGCTTCAGGGTTCTCTTTCTTTCTTTCTTTCTTTCTTTCTTTCTTTCTTTCTTTCTTTCTTTCTTTCTTTCTTTCTTTCTTTCTTTCTTTCT
>NW_020769323.1:15362074-15419139 GCF_900518735.1 Pseudonaja textilis
TCTTTCTTTCTTTCTTTCTTTCTTTCTTTCTTTCTTTCTTTCTTTCTCTGATTTTTGATCCACTTACATACACATATTTTCTATCTTCTGACATATCTGTATTCATATCCCCATTTTTCTCTGCTTGAAAGTTACTCTGGATTGATGAATGAAATGCCAGAAAGCATCAAGCTGAAAATATGGCTTCCCGTTGCTCAGATGGGGTTATTATAAACCTGGACCTTATCAGGCTATATTCTGACAGAGCTTTAATCAAAGTAAGTAAGTTACCTTGCTTTTTTTCTCTCTTTCTGTTTCTTCTTTTACCAATGATTTGTCAGCATTATTGTCCTTTCTATCTCTGAGATAGTGAGAAGATTCTTCCTTCAAACATGGGTGGGCTTATTGTGAACCAAAACTTTTTCCAACTCCCTGGTAGGTGCTTCACCCACCAACCCCACTTTCTGAATACCTGAAATGTGATCTTATAAATATTGGTAGGCAGGGGTGGGCTTCAAAATTTTTAGCAAAGGGTTCTCTGCCTGGTTGCTGGGTGGGCATGGCCATGATAGGTGTGGCTTAGTTGTCCTCTTGCACCATGGCAGGGAGTGTTTTGCCCTCCCTGGGCTCCAGAGGCTTTCCTCGAGCCCCTGGGAAGGCAAAAATGCCCTCCCAAGGTTCTCGAGGCTATCTGGAAGCCAGAAACAGTCCCATTTCTGGCCTTCCTGAACTTCCAGGAGGCCAGTTTTTCACCCTCCCAGAGCCTCTGCACGGGCCATGCACTAACCCTAACCCTAACCCTAACCCTAACCCTAACCCATTTCTGGCCTTCCCGAGCTTCTTGGAGGCCAGTTTTTCACCCTCCCTGAGCCTCTGCACAGGCCCTGCACTTACCTGCATCCAAAATGGATCACATGGAGATTCCTGGGAGGGGAGGGGTGGACAGGGCCAGCCAGGAGTGTGATTTGTATTCTCTGAACTGCACAAAATCTTAGCTAGGGGGTCTCTTGAACCCCTGTGAACCCCCAACAGCCTACCCCTGCTGGTAGGGTAAGATAACTAGCATGTGCATTGTATACAATTAATATTTTGCAACTGGCTTTGGACTAATCTAAATGGAAGAATAATCAACACCGATGTTATTTTTTCCAATATTACTGGGAAACCAGATCATAGGATGAACCTAGCATGATGTTTCATGTAGATCAAAGAATGAACAACCCAGGGCACAGGCTTTGATTTCATGCAGTTCCCAGTCTAGCACTTATTTAATTTATTCTAAATTAAAACAAGGCAGACATTATTGTGGATAATTCCCAGTCTAGTTTCTCCCAGTCATTCCCTTAATCCAAATTGGAGTACACACACTCCCTCATTGATTCAGCTACCAAACTATATAGCTTGATGTTTATTCATTAAACATTGGCAACATAAAAAGTGTCAAAACAGGCCAAAAACCAAGAAAAAGTAAACAAGAGAAAAAGACATGAAGAATGAGCTACAATTTGTATTTTTTCTATATCTCTCTATATGAAAATGCACAAAACTTTCCAGAGTCACAGGAAACAATATCTTGGATAATTAGCATGGGCAGTCCCAAAGGTAATGTGTTTTTGGTTATCCTATCCTATTCTTTTACATGCAAAATTCCAACTGAATAGAGATGGACAATTGGTGATCCCTGCTCTATTCTGCACTTCAGAGATTGGGATGCTGGAGCCAACCAGACTTTGGGGGAAACTATTGTATTTTTCAGACTATAAGATGCTCCAAACTATAAGACACTTTTGTGTCTTTGGGAAGGAAAACAAGAAAAAAACTGCCTCTGCCTTCCAGCAATTTGCCTCCTTGCAGCAAATAGTAAACAGCCTGGTCAGCTTCAGCACAGCCTAATTTAGCACGAGCAGCTGATTGGCTGTTGGATCTGCCCCCCCGGAATACCTCCATGTGCCCCATTTTCGGCCTCCGTGCATCCTATTTTTGGCTTCCGCGTGCCCCATTTTTGACCTCCTCACATCCTGTTTTCAGCCCATTCCAGGTGGTGAGGATCACTGCCCCACAGCCTGGAACGGGCCAAAAATGGAGTGCATGGAAGCCAAAAACGGGATGTGCAGAGGCCAAAAATGGGGCACATGGAGGTGGCGATACGGTGGCAGCAGTGATGGACGCTGATGGCGTTGATGGTTGGCAGTGATCCCTGCAGCCTGCAACAGCTGATCATCGGTATTCCGGGAGGCTGATCCAACTGCCAATCAGCTGCTCATGCTAAATCAGGCTGTGCTGAAGCTGACCAGGCTGTTTGCTGTTTGCTGCAAGGAAGCAAATTGCTGGGAGGCAGAGGCCAACGGATAGGTGGGGCTTTGGCAACATTTCCACCCACTTTTTGGGGGAGGGGGAAGTGTGTCTTATAATCCCAAAAATATGGTATATTCTCATTTTCCTAACAGTCTACCATGAGCGGAGGAAGACAAAAGGAAAAAAAATGAGTGGTGGGGGGGGTTGGGCGAAGGAACATAAATATACATCTTAGCTCTGTTCATATTTGTTTGTACCTTGGTTCAAATGTCACTTGTTTCAAATTTATCCTCTGTAGGTAGATGATGTTTCCCACCAAATACTCTTTTGAAAATGTAGTCCTCTACAGAAGAGACCGGAAAATATTCATCTATGGTCTAAACCTTATTATAGGACCATAGGAAGTAGTACAGTGGTGGGATTCAATTTTTTTTACAACCGGTTTTGTGGGTTTAGCTTGGTGGGCGTGGCAGGGGAAAGATATTGTAAAATCTCCAGTCAGAGGTGGTATTTGCCAGTTCTCCAAACTACTCAACATTTCTGCTACTGTTCTCCAGAACTGGTCAGAACCTGCTGAATACCACCTTTGCAGTAGTAATATGAAAATATATCTCCTAAAGTTAGCAAATAATTGCAACTTCTAACCTGTAGTACCTTCAGACGTTCTGAATTTTAGTTCTCAGTATTCCAAGCTGAATGTGAAATCTGTGTACTGAACTTTAATATACCAAGAGGTTACCAGGTTCCGAAAGTTTGTTCGGATTCACTTTTAACATCTTGCCCATTCTGCCTTCACTGTCATTAAGTTGTTAAAAATATGTATGGCCTATAGCAATATTTTAACTAGAAGAGAGTTTGAAATGTTTGCAAAAAGAAAAATAATGCCTCTATAATAGCCATTCAAATATACTGTTTTGTGGGGGATGCATTTGTTGTGAAGGCAGATGGCAATGTCTCCTAGAACAGCTGTGGATCATCATTCTTCTACACAGGATTCCAGATGCTGTTGAAAAGTTGTATGTAAATCATGCTGACAATTTGTTCAGCCTCTCCTCTGCTGAGATTGAGTTGCTCAGTTTGTAGAACTGGTCATATATAGAAGATGGTATAATCCCAGAAACACACTTTTTTTTGGTCAATGAACATATGACAATATAGAGGGAGGCATGATTTAATATTGATCTCTTTGAAGAAAAGTGATTTGTTTTAATGACACACAAGATTATATTTCCCCAGACTAGACAGAATGTAAAATTGTTATTGGTATGACTACCTACTACTACTATTACTTCATCTTTCTCTTTGAAACACTGACAGATTTTTCCCTGACCTTGTATGTTAAAATTACTTTTATCTCAAGGATGTGACATATAACAGAGAGATTATGCATTTATTACTGAATAAATGTCAAATGTTTCACTTTGCAAATACCTCCTTTAAAGAATTTGCATTGCAAGAGGTGGATTTACAACCTGTTTCAGCCAAAAACCTTTCTAAGTCTGGTTTTGACAAGGCAGGACATTTAGATAATATTGAAAAGTGTAGATTCTGGAAGAGATCCTTTCTTTAATTAACCTGTCTCCTGAAGTTGAAAAGACAAGGCATTTAACAGAAGATTATATAGCATCATATATTAACCTTAGATAATATCAAGCTTCAAGGACAAAGATTTTAAGGGATTGCTATAAAACATAAGACCAACAGGGGAATAGCTACAGCATTAATGTTTACGTCTCTAAAGTACTTTGAATTCAGAGGTCATTGTCATTAAATGGCCTAGGAATATTCTGACTAAAATATAAAGAGCTGCTGTAGGGAAATGGATTGTCATATTACTGCCATAATTCCATTTATGGCACAAGGCTTTTTCTTAAATAAAAAAAAAAGGTTGCCTACCAACAGTGCTTAGCAAATTAGAAGCTAGAACTTTGTTACCTTAAAGACTCCTGTTCATAAGAACAATTCTGCAGAGAAAATAATCCCTGAATGTCATTGAACATATAATACCTGGAATCTTTCAGTTCCTGTGCTGAACAATTATATTATCCTGTAAATTGGGGGTCCCAAACTCCCAGGCTGCAGCCTGGTACCAGGCCATGGCCCATTCAGAACTGGGCCATGCAAACTTGTATGGAACCATCTTCTCTCTTCCTCCTTGCCACTGCTGGCCTCCAAATCTGGAAAGGTTGGGGGTTGCTGCTGTAAATAATACACTAATATACTACTAATAATAATGTAAGTCCTCGACTGACAATAGTTCATTAAGTGACGTTCAAAGTTACAACGGCACTGGAAAAAGTGATTTTTGACACTTTTTCACACTTACAACCAACTGTTGCAGCCTCCCCATGACTACATGATCAAAATTCAGATGCTTGGCAACTGGTCATGATTCCCTTTTTGCAATTTTCTGACTAGCAAAGTCAATGGAGAATCCAGATTCACTTAGCAACCACGTTAACGCAATGATTCAGTTAACAACTGTAGCAAGAAAAGTTGTAAAATGGTGCAAAGCTGCATAAATGTTTCACTTAGAAACATACATTTTGGGCTCAGTTGTGATCATAACTCAAGAACTACCTGTAACAAACTCTTGAAATCAACATCACCCTTATCATATGAAATCTGAGATAGAGCTTGACAGAAATCCTAAAACCAAGAATAGGAGAGGACAAAGATAAATCCAATTTTTACTTTTTTTGATAAAGTGGAATCTGTAAGAACCCCAGGTATGTTTATGTGTATAAAGAGAGGAGGAGCAGGAGAGAAGCTGGGTCTGGATTTCACTTGGTTTTAGAAAAATACTATTATTTCAAAAGTATTTCTAGAAATACTTTTCCACGTGGTATGTGCTGTATGTGGTATGCACAAGTCTCATCCACTGTCTTGTTTTCCAATTAACACAGAGAAATTTGCAGACATTTAAATGAGCATCAGCTTGAATATATGAAAGGAATTGTACAGGGAATTCTCACTTAATGACATCCTTGTTGAGTGACCATTTGATGATCTGCAGCTATAATTGAGCTATTCATTAGTTATATTTAGTTGAGCTCCAGGTGTCATCAGCAAACAGTCAGAATATGTGTTGCCATATGGAATTGCTACCAATTGTTATGTTTCCGTTGACAACCAGCCAACCAGCCAAACAAATAATAAGTTTATGACAAGATTGAAAGGAAATGGTTCTTTGGGACTGGGCTTTTGAACCATCAGTTCAGCAACAATTGTGTAAAACTCTAAAACCATATGCTCTGCATGCAAATGGCAAACTGATAGATTCTTAAATGATGGACAGGGATGGAGAAATTTCTAGCAGAGCAAGCTTCCAAATTCAGTTCAAATGATTTGTGCAGAAAGTAGCATCTGGCTAATATCTGAGAGGAACTTTCCAAATTCATTTCTCTCTGTTACTTTGTTGTTGTCATTGGGATGACAGAACATCATCAAGATTGATAGATGTACATGAACAAATATGTAAGACTCAAAAAGTTTTTTAATAAAAGTTTTATTTAAGTTTTCACAAAACATACAAATACAAATAAAATATCTTTTTTTGAGAACAGCGTGGCCCCGGGTTATCACTTCTCCATACAGACATAAACTCAATACATATTTATTTTATACATTTTAATTCATATCTTATATCTATTTTCACATTTTTTTTCAATAGCTTTTCCCTTTCTTTACTTCCTATAGCCTTATTTTAAATTATCTCATTCCTTTCTTAATTCAATTATATATCTTTTTCTAATTTTTAAAATCTTTCTAATCAATGTTTTTAGACTTTCGTCTGTCCTGTTTACAATTTCATATTATCTTTTCTCATAAAACAAATTTTCCCCTGTAATTACTAGACTGGAGTGTAAGACCTTTGTATCTTTTTTTCAAATCTTGTTTAAAAATTTAAGTTACACCTTTACAGTTATAACATTCATTTTTTAACCTCTATTTTATAACACATACCTATTTTCAATCGAATTCTGCTTGGTACATTCCCTTAAAAATACACATTAAATTCTTAAAAGAAAAAAGTATATGTTGCATTCATCAGACTGAATCGCAGTCTTCACTCCGGTCCACGCTTCTGGCGGGAGCGTGGACCGCTCCCATTGGTCGATGCTGTTTGACAGCTGGCTATAAAAGGAGCTGTCAAACGGCATCAGCTGTTGCCACCAGCTGACTGCCTGTTAGCCCGGCAGCCGCGGCAACCCTTTATTCTTTGAAATAAAGTAACTTGACGTTCACTCCGTGTCTGCCTCAGCTCATTACCCGCCACTCTACAATACTGGTGACAAGGGCGGGATACAAATAAGAGGCAGCCAGGCAAGAACCGCTGAGCTCAGTCACTTTCAAAAAGAGCTGAAGTCACTACAAGCTGACTGTCACAGCTACAGACACTATTTGCGAGCGCGAATTTCAACTTCCCCGCTGAGGAGACAGGCACCGCCAATACGAGATGACTTCGAACCCTGCATTCCCACCTTTTAGACCGATGGCTGAGACTTGGGAGTCCTACAGGAACCGTTTTGACTGCTTTCTGGATGCTATAGACCTCGCTGATACTTCAGCCCATAGGAAAAAGTCCTATTTTCTAAGTTTTTGCAGAGCCACAGTATTTGACACTGCCACGGCATTGGTAGCTTTGCGTTCTGTCAGGGCTATCCCATGGGAGGAATTACAGGAGATCCTCTCCAGTCACTATTCCCCTAAGCCATCCCAAATTGCCAGAAGGCATGCCTTCAGGAGACAAATTCAGGCTGAGGGAGAAACTATCAGCGAATACATGGCTGCCCTGCGGTCAGCTGCCTTACATTGTGGATTTAGAGACTATCTGGAGGATATGCTTTTAGACCAAATAGTCTGTGGAGTCAGGGATTTAAGGCTACAAAGGCAACAATTAGCCAAGTGGGACTTAACCCTGGCAGTAGCCATTGAAGAATCACAGGCTGCTGAGCTGTCTGCGCTTTCAGCAGCAGAAATCCAGGGAAACCCAATTACACAGGGTAGCTCAGCAATCCATTTTGATGAGGTTTCTCTAGAAGAGGGCTCTGAGGAAGCAAACGATATAAATCGCCTCAGGCAGCAGAAACCCCTTCAGGAGGAAATGAGGCCAAAACCCAACCTACCCCCCCCCCGGCAGCAGCCCATCTGCCTAAGCTGTGGAGGAAACCACCTCAGGGCATCCTGCAAGTTCAGGAATGCCATTTGCTTGAATTGCCAAAGGAAGGGTCACTTAGCCAGGGTCTGCCAAGCAGGGAAAACTTTTGCACAGAGGCCTCAGACAACCCCCATCTTTCAAAGGCAATTTGAAGACTGTTATACCTGTTACCACTCCAACCAGACAAACAAAGGCTCTAACAAAATCAGTATTTTTGTTTCTTAGAAGGTAAACCCTGCAAGATGGAAGTTGACACAGGCTCTGCACTATCCATCATTTCCTGGGAGACCCTAAAAAGGCTACTTTCAAGACTGACAAAGAAGCAGCTCCTCAACTGCCACCTGACTGCGCGACTACCAAGGCAGAACCATCCCAGTCCTCAGAAAAGGCAAGTTTTTTATTCAATTCAAAAACTTTAAAGGTCACTTGCCTCTAGTTGTAGTGGATGGTGCCCTCTCTAGCCTGTTAGGATTAGACTGGTTCCCTGCTCTTGGCCTCCACATAACAGGCATCCACTCTATTTCAAATACTGAAGTGGATACCTTATTCAAGGACTATGCTGATGTATTCAGTGAGGGGCTGGGGTGTTACTCAGGAACCCCAATATCATTCAATTTACATCCTCAGGCAGTACCAATACGCTTGAAGCCTCGTAGGGTACCCTTTGCAATCTGCCCCAAATTGGATATGGAACTGGATAAATTAATCAAACAAGGGGTATTGGAGCCTGTGGACTTTGCAAAATGGGAGACCCCCATAGTTACTCCACTAAAGAAAGACGGTAGTGTGAGAATCTGCGCTGATTACAAGACGTCCCTGAACAGATATCTGCAAATCAGCGCCTATCCAGTCCCTGTCATCCAGCACCTTCTGCATTCTTTTGAGCCTGGAACTATTTTTGCTAAACTAGACATGTCGCAGGCCTATCAGCAGTTCCCTGTAGATGACCAAGCTGCAGAACTGCAGACAATAGTAACGCACAGGGGCGCTTTTAAATGCAGGCGCCTCCAGTTTGGTGTAAGCATAGCCCCTGGGATTTTCCGTATTAAAAAGTGCCAATGTAGATTATCAAATGCTTTCTCTGCATCTAAAAACATGAGTGCAAATTGTTTCTCTGGATGAACTTCATAATATTCTAAGATGTCAATAACGGTTCTTAGATTATTTTTGATTTGGCAGGATGGAAGGAAACCATTTTGGTCTTCATGAATGTATAAATTTAAAACTTGTTTTACTCTATTCGCTATAATTGAGGTAAATAATTTATAATCAGCATTTAAAAGTGAAATTGGTCTATAATTGTTGATATATCTGGCATCTACATCTTCCTTTGGAATTAACGAAATCAACGCCCCCCTCCATGAGTCTGGCATTTTGGCTGCCAAAAGTACTTCATTAAACACTTCCAGCATCAGTGGCCCTACTAACTCTATTGTAGCTTTGTACAATTCTACTGGAATCCCATCTGGACCAGGGGATTTATTATTACTTTGGTTCTCCATTGCAGATTTCAACTCAGACCATGTAATATCCTTATTTAATAATTCTTTCTCTCCTTCCCCTATTGTTTTATCATTCGTATTCTCCAGATAAGTTCTTATTTTGTCTTCATTGATTTCTTCTTTTTTATACAATCTTTGAAAATAGTTTAATATAATATCTTTTTTTCTTCTCAATCTCATGTTGTGGTATGCCTTTCTCGTCTATTAGTTGGTGTATCAGTCTCTTTTCTTTTTCTTTTTTAAGTTTATAAGATAGCCATCTTCCTGGTTTATTAGCGTGTTCAAAATAATTTTGTTTGGACCTTCTCAAACTAACTTCTATTTTATCTTGTTCAATTAAATTCAGCTTATGTTTGGCTAATATTAACTGGTTTTGTATTCCTTGGATTTTAGGGGTTTTTTGTAATTGTATTTCTAAGTCTTTGATTTGTTGTTGTAATACATTTTGTCGGGCATAAGTTCTCTTGTTTCTCATAGTATTATAGGAAATTGTTGTACCTCTTATAATTGCTTTCATAGTATCCCAAATATTCTGTTTTGAAGTTGTTTCATTATTATTATCTTTTAGGAAATAGTTTAGCTCCTCTTTCAGCTTATTAATATACTCTTCTTCATTTACTATTTGGGTATTTAGTGTCCATCTTTTTTTTATTCCTCTCCTGTCTCTCCAAATTAGCTATATTGGGTTGGGTTGGGTTGGGCCCCTGGGATTTTCCAATCTTTAATGGCGAGGCTACTCCAAGGAGTCCCAGGCATAGTTCCATATTTCGATGATATTTCATTTCAGCCATAGACAAACCCCAATTACTACAAAGAGTCAGAGCAGTCCTTGATCATTTCAGACAGCATGGCCTCAAGTTAAAAAAAGACAAGTGCACCATTGCCACTAAACAAGTAGACTTTTTGGGCTATAGAATTGATGCCTCTGGTACACACCCAATTGAGTCCAAAGTCAGGGCTATCCACAAGGCACCTACACCTTCCAACAAGACTGAGCTCCAGGTCTTCTTAGGGCTTCTCAACTTCTATGCTGCATTCCTTCCTCACAAAGCTTCCATTGCAGAGCCTCTACACAGACTTTTGGACAAACAATCCCCTGGGCATTGGGGACCTAGGGAAGCCCATGCCTTCCACGCTGTCAAATCTTTACTCACATCCAACGAGGTACTAATACAGTTCAATCAACAGCTGCCTTTAGTTCTAGCTGCAGACGCTTCTCCTTTTGGCATAGGGGCTGTTTTGAGTCATAGACTGCCAAGTGGTTCTGAGGCACCCATTGCCTTTTTCTCCAGAACCTTGTCTTCAGCCGAGTACAATTACAGCCAGATTGACAAGGAGGCTTTGGCTGCAGTTGCTTCGGTCAAAAAAATTCATGAGTTCCTCTATAGACACCATTTTGAATTGATTACAAATCACAAGCCTCTGTTAGGCCTTTTGTTGGGTGAAAAACAAACCCCTCAGATTTTGTCTCCAAGAATGACCAGGTGGACTTTATTTCTGGCTGCCTATTCCTACACGCTGGTTCATCGTCCTGGAAAAAACCTTTGCCACGCTGACTCCCTCAGCTGCTGCCCTCTGCCTGTTCCTGTTGAAGATCATGCACCAATTAATGCTGTTTTTGAGATCAACAATCTCAATCTTCCCATCACCGCCCCTGACATTGCTACCCACTCCTCAAGTGACAAGGTAATTGCCCAAGTTCTGGACTGGGTGGGAAGGGGATGGCCAGCAATTCCTTATGCCCCCGAATTCCTGCCCTTCAAGACTCGTCAGCAAGAACTATCATCTCTGCAGGGCTGTTTACTGTGGGGAACAAGGGTAGTTATCCCTTCCAAGCTGCAGGGCTCAGTTTTGAAGGTCCTGCAGGCCATCCTGGCATTGTCAGGATGAAGGCTCTGGCTCGCAGTTACGTGTGGTGGCCAGGCATGGATGCCCAGATCACCAGCTGGGTGAGCGCTTGCCAGCCATGCCAGGCAATCAGGCCTGCTCTACCCACATCTACTCCTGGCAGGTGGGAAGATTCTGGGGCCCCTTGGTCCCGGCTGCACATTGATCTAGCCGGCCTTGTGCATGGGTGAACATTCCTGGTAATGGTAGATTCCTTCTCAAAGTGGATAGACCTGGCCTTACTGACCTCAACAACCACTCAAGCTGTTACAAAGCCCCTAACTAGGGTATTCGTTACCCATGGCCTCCCTGATACCATTGTGTCTGACAACAGCCCCCAGTTCACCTCCTGTGAATTTGAAGTTTATTTAGCCAACCTGGGGATCAGACATGCCCTTACAGCTCCCTTTCATCCTGCTAGTAATGGGGTGGCTGAAAGGGCAGTCAGGTCAGTAAAGGAGCCCCTGGAGAGGTTTGGCCCAATTGACTGGCACTCCAAGCTTTCTAGATACCTGTTAACGCAACATACACCCCCCTGTGCTACTACCAACAAATCCCCGGCCGAGCTCCTTATGGGCAGATGCCTGAGAACCACCCTGGATAGGCTCCATCCTCATTACGCCCCAGTCACCCCTCTGGGATCTGATAGCCAGACCAGGGAGTTTGCCCTGCAGGACCAGGTCTATGCATGAAATTACACAGGCCACCCCTTATGCAAATCATGGCAGTAACTGGGCCTAAGTCCTACAGGGTCTTGCTGCAAGATGGTCGTACCTGGTGCCAGCACATCGCCCAGCTGAGAAGGCACTGGAGTGTGGCTACCAACAACCCTCGTTACACGCCAAGCGAAGCGGACCCACCAATGCATGCTGAGGTTTCCCCGGGGCACTTTGAGTGAGTAACCCTACTTGGACTGCTGCCTGTCCCTATGCCAGAGTCAACCGATGACGAAGCTCCTGTCCCTTCAAGTTCCGAAGCAGCCCAGGAAGCAGAGGACTTCTCCCCTGCTGCAGTTCCTCCAGGACTAAGGCGATCCGGCTGCCAGCACAGGCACCCGGCCTACTTGAGAGACTATGTATGCTCCTTGCCAGGGGAAAGGAGTGTTGCATTCATCAGACTGAACCGCAGTCTTCACTCCGGTCCATGCTTCTGGTGGGAGCGCGGACCGCTCCCATTGGTTGATGCCGTTTGATAGCCATCTATAAAAGGAGCTGTCAAATGGCATCAGCTGTTGCCGCCAGCTGACTGCTTGTTTGCCCAGAAGCCATGGCAACCCTTTATTCTTTGAAATAAAGTAACTTGACGTTTGCTCCATGTCTGCCTCAGCTCATTACCCGCCGCTCTACAACAGTATATATATATATGTTGTGATTCCGGCATCAGCTACAGGTTTTTTGAATGAAAGCTCCAGCGAGGAGGACTTGTATGAATCAGCAAGTTTTAGTGATTTCAATGAAGAGGAGGAGACGAATGTTACAAGGGAGGACACATTTGATTTGCAGGACCGGCCTGAACCTTCAACCTCCTCTGCTTCTCAATCAGGTTATCAGCCAGGAACGGCTGACAATGAGGAACTTATGGAGACTTCAGGTGAAGATAATAATTTAGATGATTGCTGGGTGGATGTCAGAAGCAGGCGTCTCCTTACGAGAAGAAACCAACGGGAGCACAGGAGGAGGGCAGATCAGTAATTAGACTAATTAGCTGCTGCTCTATAAAGGGAGAGAGATGACTTTGCACTTTGTCCGGAACAAAGTGTTTGTTTGCAAGGAGAACCGAAGATTTTGGCTTGGAGGATTTAAACCTGAAATATCTTGTTGGGACTTGGATTTATTTCGTTGGAACTATTAACTTGGACTATCTTGTGGAGGCTATCTACAGCTGTTATCAGTGAAGATTCCTGTTTGCTGCCTTTATTTGCGAGGACTGCTGCTTTCAGCCTTATCTGTTTATTTGGGAAGGTGGGACATATATATATATATATATATCTGTGTATATAAGTATAACAATAGTAAATGGAATAATTTCCTGGAAAACCAAGGCATATACAAAGTCCCCTGTGCATCATGCCCAGCCACATACATTGGACAGACCAATAGAAAAATAAGTACCTGCCTGGATGAACACAAAAATGCAGTCAAAAAGCTGGAACACACTTCCTCACTAGTCCAACACATGAAAGCAACAGGTCATAGCATTGATTTCAATGGCACCAAAACCCTAACCACTATAGAAAACCCCAGCCACAGAATTATCAAGGAAGCCATAGAGATTGAAAAAAGACCTGAAAGCATGAATAGAAGAGATGATTCCACCAGACTGTCAATTATTTGGAAGCCTGCACTCACAAACAAAAAAATCTGCACACCACAAGCCAGGCAAACACCTGGGCACAAACAGATCCCCCCTGATACCTCCACCTTAAACACACCCCAGCCAGGCACCCAGGTGAAACCTAGCTTCCTAATAAATGATAGCCATCTGTTTACTTGGAGCCAAGCCGCACTAAAAGCCTCCAATACAGGAACACGGTGTTGCCAGCCAATCAAGACACAAAAAAAGCCACAAAACAGACAGAAGATATTAGAAACACCAATCAAACAGAACACAGCAAACTCCAAGACCAATAAACACAGACCAAGACTCCCAACCAATCAGGATGAAGAAAAAAACATTCTGGCACAGCAGTAGGCTAGCCCCAAATTTAAAACTGAAATGACTGTGAAAGTCTGACTCACAGACGAACACAATACAGAAGCCTGATGATGGCAGATGAGATTCTGCTGAAATGTTGCTACAACTTTAAAAGCACAACTATAATGACGTGGGAAAATACCTGAACAAAGCTGAATACCATACGTATATATATCTGTGTATATATGTATAACAATAGTAAATGGAAAAATTATTCTATTCAAATACAGCTCTGCCATTAATATTAATAACAATCTTTTACATTTCTATTTCTTATAACAAACATTACCTGGTAATATCAGTTGTCTTTCACTTTAATCATCTATATTTCATTTTTTACTTATTACTGTCTTTAAATAAAAAACCAAACAATAGTTATTAACAATGGTCAATTAAGTTATTATTCTTATTCAAGTTTATCTTGTCAACTGATAAAAATCTTCTGTTTCTTTTCAGTTTTTTTAAATGCTCTTTTTAAATCATTGAAAGCCTTATTCTCTTTACAAACAAATATTCCACTACACATCAATAGAATTTTTTTCTATCACTTTAATCATCTAACATATTTTCTAACCCTTTTCTATTTCTAATATAACAATGCTATCCCACGCACCCTTGCAGAATCCTCTCCTTAAGTTAAATTGTAACCATTGTCTCTGTGTCTTTTAAATAGGTTTATACCTTTAATTCTTGTACATTTTTCCTGAACCTCTATATCTTGTTTCTGTCTTTTGTAGCTTCTTTTCCTTTCCCTCTTCCCTCTCTTCTTCTCTCTCCCCTTTTTATTCCCTTTTCTATCTGATTCTCCCTTCTGTGATCCTCCCTTCTGCTTCTTCCTAATATTATGATTACTTTTCAAATTACTCTTTTTTTTTGGTTGTTGCTTCAATACTTAAGTTTTTAACTCCTTTTCCCTTTTTTACCCTGCTTAAAATTGCTTGATCATTAAAGATGGTTTCTTCGTTGTCCTGCCCTTCTTGTTCTGCCAGCGTTTCTTGTTGTTTTTCATATTTCAAGATCTCCATTTCTAAAAATTGAAATATGAAGCCAAAAGATCCTCTTCCGTCTTGTGCCTCTTCTTTTTATTCTTTAAGTCTCATTTTTAACTCTTCAAGGAGTGATGCCATTTTTTAAAAAATTAAACAACCCCCATTTTATTTTATTTCATTAGGATTCTCCATCCAAAGTTCCAGGAATCATCCAATAATCCAAAACTGTTTCTTGCTTCTTTTCTCACTTTCTCTTTCCAGGGGCTTTGTTATCTTTGTAACAAAGTTTCAGCTACAATGTATCTTTTGCAAGCCTTGTTAAAATTCCACTATCAATTTTTTTTAAAAAAATTCCAGGTCTCCTTCACTTTCTAGATTCCACCCTCTTTTTTCCTTTTCCCCTCCGCTGCTTTCTTTCTTTTTTTTAAAGAAAGTTTTTAAATTATCTAAAAATCTTTATCCCTTTGACACTTTATATTCAGCTAGAAATAGCCTATTAATTTCAAAGTGGATTAGTATAAATTTCTTATTCGAATCTTTTCTTCTTAATGTTCCAAGTCAGTTAAAATTGTCAATGTTAGAGGAAAAAAAGCCAATTCTGTTTCCTTTCCCTTTCTCTTTCGCAACTTAAAATCTTTTTTTAGGAATAGATTAGTCTTTAAAATTCAGGTTCCAGGTACCTTAAATAGATGTTCTCCATTCAACCCGGTCAGTCAAACTTTCTCCTTTAAACTTCCTTCTGCACAATCTTGTCTGGTCAGGTTCTTCTTTGAGGTGGCCATTTTTGACCACCGCTGCAACCGCCTTTGGGAAAGTGAGTATTGGCCAGCCGAGGAGGAGGGATGTGGCTTTCCTCAACCCCACTGATGGTTCCCCCTTCTTTACCACCTCTACGGGGTGGCTTCAGCCCCGAATCCAGGAGGCTCGGGGAGCTCCAGGGGCGAGCACGGATCAAAACTGTGGATTATCATGATTTCGGTTTGTCACCGAAGAAACCCAAACTGGAAGACCAAAAAAAAAAAAAGTTTTTTTAAAATGTAAAATGATACATACTATAATCTGGAGTGCTAAGATGATCTTCTTCTTCTTCTTCTTCTTCTTCTTCTTCTTCTTCTTCTTCTTCTTCTTCTTCTTCTTCTTCTTCTTCTTCTTCTTCTTCTTCTTCTTCTTCTTCTTCTTCTTCTTCTTCTTCTGCCATATCCATCATCAGATGTTGGCAATCCTATTTTTATCAACAGCCGCATGAAAAAGTGCTGCTGATTTTTGCCCAAACCAATCCCTTCTATTTTGAAGCCATGGTGTTCTTCTTCTGCCTGGACCTCATTTGCCTTCAATCTTTCCCTGGAGGATTAAGTAAAGTATGCGGTATTTTTCCAGATGTCATATCACATGTCCAAAATATTCTAACTTTTGTTTTTTAATGGTTTTGATTATTTCCCTTGGCTTTCCCAGGTGGCTTACCACCTCCTTATTTTGTCAACCCAACTCATATGTAACAGCCATCTGTAAATCCACATTTCAAATGCTTCTAGTCTCTTCAAGTGGCTTTCTGTCAGAGACCAATTTTCTACTCTGTAGAGCCGGATAGAAAAGATCTAACACCTAACAAGCCTGATTTTTAATTTTAAACTTATGTTGTGACTGCAGAAGACCTTTTTCATTTTGAAGAATGCTGTTCGAACTTTCTCTATCCTTGTCTTTACTTCAGTGGTCATATCCCAGCTTCCATGTAAATTAGAACTGAGGGTACATGATCCTTTCAATTTTTAAAGATTTTTTTTCAGTAAGTTTTTATTTTTCTTATACATTTTTAGTCTGTAAAATGGATGGGGAGCAACAGGCTTTAGCAGAACTCTGACAAGACTTCATGGCTTTTGTTTGTGGGGCCAACTATTTCCAGCATTTTGTCATCTTTGGTGATAGATAGAATAGCACTACCTCAGAAAAATTCAATATAGCATGTTAATTCTTCCCAATTGCTTGAGTTCAAAGCAATATGCTACTGAGCTTCAGGGCTAAGCAAGGTTTTTAACATGAATTATAAACAAAGGTCAGTCATAAATTATGATACTATAGGTTCTTTCATTATCATCACATTACATTGAACTTACTTCTCAGGCACCAAAAGGTTTTGGATACTTCCCTCTAGATGAAACTCATTACACTATATAATGTACTTGAAAAATTTCAGTGTTGATTTAAATCAAGCATACAAGGAGCAATTGCAAAGATATGTGTGGGGAATTCAATTCAAAGTAGCCAGATTCTGTTGTATAAAAGGAAGAATTGGAAAGTCTTAGAAGAAGAAATCCAGGGTAGCAAAAGTTCCTTGTTTTCCTTTTTTATATATATTTAAATTAGTAGGGTAAAATCTACCCACCTTTGTTCTCCCATATCTGCAACCTATACATGAATGTAATATTTAAAGAGCTGTCTTCTTCCAGAAGATTCCTCCTTCAGGCTTGTGATCAAGTGCTGGAGCACTAGAAGTGGTTTCACAACTAAACTTAGAGAGTTTAGAGGTTGCACAACTAAACTTTTTAATGACAGGTCCTTTTTGGTGAATTTTGTGAAATACATACATGCCTCTTAAATTATTAAGCCTCTTCTCTTTCTGACCCGCAGGTGGCAGTACAAGGCTGCCCTTGTCTAAGCAAAGATGCCAGTGGAGTTGAAACGGAGCAGATGGGTTTGTACTTAAATGGGAGGTACTGGTGAATATGAGGGCTGAAGGTAAAGTAGAACTCATCACTTGGTCCAACACTTTAATGACACTATGATAGGGTTTGAGTTTAACTCAAAGAAACCTTTATTTTAAATCTTATTTTTGGTTCTTTAAACAGATTGCCGTGATATAGTTTCAGATCTGATTTGTTATGAATGTAAGTAAGCTAATCAAGGAGGAGGAGGAGGAGGAGGTATACCTTACATAATTAGCACTAGATTCAGTCATGATGTTTAGTCAGGAAGGACCTTTCAGCATATCATGGCAGCAGTGTGGGATGAACCCACAGCTAATTGGCTCCCATGGCAGTGCAATCACATCTAAAGGGCATCTAAGTCGAGTGTTTTTGTGTGTAATGATTCAACACTGTCATTGTTTAATGGTCTGTGAGGAATATAGCAACAGCTGTTCACATTACAAAAACAATTTAGGGGATGACTAGAAAAATACACGTTCTTGTCCTTGATATTTATATTTATTGGATGTTCATGAATTGATGATTTATACATTTATTTCTTCTGAGTTACCCTCTTTACATGGAACTCAGGGAAGTGTATCTAAACAGCATCAGAAACAGCCCAATTATACTATCCGCTTCTGTTATCTTCAGGGCCTCTAATCCATGTTCAAATATTCCAGAATAGGAAGGACTTCTTAATTCTTTTCATTGGGCTCCACTGAAGGGTCTAAAAACGCTTCTATGAGCAGAAATGTAGTCAAGACTCAGGACTGGGTTGAGTAGCTAAGTGTAAATAACTAGCCAATTTTTGAATTCGAGTTGATAAGCCAAGAAACTTTTCCAAAAGCTCCTTTCTCCTCCATCATTTTAAGTCAATGTATTTCCATAAATCAACCTATTGCTTACCATTTCATATTTCATTTTAAATCCTTTTTTTTGTATACATTTGGCTCGCCCACCTTTTAGAAGTATATCTCGTAAAAGCAGAGTGCTCAAATAGACGGCCGCTTTAAAAAAGGAAAAAAGAAAAAAGTGAGCCTATGCGTATGTAAGAGAGAAAAAGAAAGTGAGAAGTCAAATAATGTTGAATGACTTCCATTACTAAGCAGGAGGGATAACTTTGAGAAAATTAATGTGTTTAATTACTAGATTATATTAAAACAAGCATTTGAAAACTACGTAGTCTGAAAATTAATTTTAAGGGTTTGTCCATGCACATAGGTTGAAGCTGATCATTTAGCTTATTTTCTATCTGATTATGTTTTTAACAAAAGGTAGAAATAATGTTTTACATTGTGGAAGGTATGCTCCATTTTTAATTGCATATTACCAATATTTTCTGGACTGAGTATAGCTAGGCTTCATTTGCTTTATTCTGAAGTGTTCACACAGATACATTTATACATGCAAGTAGTCACAGTTTTACAGATACCAGCACTATATGGTGCTAGTAATGAAACTCTGAACCCTAACTAACTAATCCTACCTTTGTGCCACCATCTAAAGATAGAGTGGGTTGTTGAGAAGAAGGTGAAAGTAACAAAGGAGGTGTATGATAAAACACCCTAGCCAAAAAAGCCAATAATCTTATGGAATTTGAAAAACTAACAGTCATTTTATTTTATTTATTATTTATTTGATTTTTATCTGGTTTTTATTACTTTATAAGTAACTCTAGGTGACAAACATGCATAATATTCCTTCCTCCTCCTATTTTCCCCACAATAACCCTGTGAGGTAGGTTGGTCTGAAAGAGAGTGACTAGGCCAAAATCACCAGCTGGTCTTCATGTCTAAAATGGGACTAGAACTCCTGGTTTTTGTACCAGGACTTTAACTACAAAACTGGCTCTCTGTTTTGTTTTAATGGTATGGATTAGACTAATTGCTTATGAAGGTTTATGCCTAATTGTTAGTATAAGCCCCAGAGATTTGTACTGCCAGTGAAGGTTTTTGGATGTTGTTGTTAATTTAACCTTAACAAAAATGCCAAGTTAATGCATTTGTTTCAGTTGAAAATGAATGAATAGTGGGTTAAGCCAGTGCCTTCGCTAATTTTTCTATATAGTGATAACTTCAAAAAATGTTGGATTAGCTTTCACATTGTTGGAAGAAATATCCATCTGGTTCAGTTCCAAGTGGGGAGAAAGACACTGGAAACATGGAAGCTAATTGGAAAGATGATATAATGGAGAAGAATCATCAAGCACTTGGTCCTGGGCAGCTGACCACATGGAGTTGAGAGAGAGAGGTATTTATACCCTCTTTATTGGTTGTTGTCAGACTCTCAGGGGGCTCTGCAGGGGTTATGTTTTCTTAAAGTCAAGTTTAGTTGAAGTATGCTGATGCAATGAGGGCTAAACCTACCTTTGTTCAGACTTTGCTGCTGGGAGTAATGGATTACCAAATCTGCATTTCTAAAGGCTGGCCTCAGCTTAGTATCTGCTTAGAAGCAGGGAGCTGAGGCTCTGAGTTTCTGTCTTTAGAAATATTTTTCTCCTTTAGATAAATATAATATTTTGCCTTTTTAAATATTTCTTAAAATACTTCATTCTTCCAGGAAGGGTGGGTGCTAACTTTCTACAAGTAAACAAGATTTTGACAAACACCCAAAACTAGATGAAAGGAATTAACAGTGCTGAGAAAGATGAAGCAGCCTTTGTTTTATATTTATCCTTGTTTGACTCAAAAGAAAAACAGCTTTGGTCTTCGTCTAGAATTTGTTACATATCCACAAAAGATTGGTCTTAGTGGCCTTGCACTTCTAGAGACCTAGCATTAATTTTATAATTATGAGTTTCACACACATTCTCTGCTTATGTCAAATTTTGTTCTTAAGTCAAATCTTTGAGCTCAGGGCTCCCAAAAACCAAATGAACATCTGTATGACCATCCATACATGATCTGTTGAACAAATGATGTTCCCTATTTTAACCTTCTATTATGGAAGGAAAGTTCTCTACTTTCCTTCCCTCCTCAATTAACTTATGCTGTCATTATATTTCTTGCCTCCCTAATAGTGAAAAAATATTCCCTTCAATTTTTAAGGGCAATGATCAGAAGAGGCTCTGATCTTGCAAAATAAAATGATTCAAGAGATTTATATAGTTCTGATTGCTCATTTCCTTTCCCCAACGAAGCAGTACCTGAATGGAAACTAACAATTCAGTTTGATAAAGAATTAAGAATAAAATGGAAGTTAGTATTAGTTATATATCTAAATTACAGAATAAAGATTTAAAATGGTGAGTTGTTGGGAATCAAAAGGTTAAGAGGTTAAAGAATGTAGAATATACTAATTATAATTTAAAAAATGAAATAAATTCATCTAAGAATGTTGTTTTGTGTTTATTGGACCCCTCAAAAATGTTTCAGAAAGGGATGAATTTCAAAAAAAAAATGTTGGCATTGCAAGGTATTTGACAGTTTTTTAGCTCATATAGTCTACTCTTGTACTTGCTTTGTTTTGCTTTCCAATTGCTACGTATGCCAAAACAATTTTGGCAAAAATTGTAATGTTAAAATATATTCTGGAAATATGGAGTTTGTCTTTTCATGAAGATCTTTAGCTCTATTAAGTTTGGACATGGCAAAAAAAAATATATAATTAGAAAAAAAAATACTCTCCTGATTTTAAAGATTGGATTCAGGATATGTGTTTGTAAAGTCTGTGTATTTTAAAAATGGCCAGATAATGCAATATGTTTCTTTGTGATCTAGATTTAGAGATAAAGTGTTAATTCAAGGATGTGTTTTTGAGCATGTTTAATTTATTTTAATCATGACAATAATGTCTTTCTTAAATGAGAGGTATGATGCTGTCATTATTTTGCATTTCATGAAACAGTCAATAGTTGCTCATTTCTATAGTAAGGCTAAATCTATACAAGGGCTACAATCAAGCTCTTTTTAAGAGTTTGAGAAGCCCAGGTCACAATGTTCATTTTGGCAATTCCTTCTGTGTTCTTCTTGCTATGTCAATTTAATTTTTTTTCTCCATTGGTTTTTGTACATTAAAGTCAAGAGTGTGCAATCAGGAAGGCATGGAGAAACTAGAAATGATTGTTAGCATTCAGATACATGGCATTGAATAGGGTTTGTTTTTTTTTCCAAGTGAGATGCTCAGGGAAATCGCTCTGTGCTCCCACCATCCTCATATCAACTGAACTTTTGGATAAGCTTCAAAAATCAATGTCCATGATGGATGAACGTTTGGAAAAAAATATGGGAAGTTCAGAAAAGAAATGAGAGGACATCAGGTGGCAGATGGTGGAAACTACAGAAGTCCCTCTTTCCATTTTACATCTCTGCTCTATTTTACAGCTGAAAAGCAGAAAGGATCTCATGTCACTTAAATTTGGCAAGCTGAGACCTATGGAGGTATAGAAATCAGCCTTGATTTCATATGGATGACTGAGAAACATCCTATATTTATTAGAATCAACTATTTCTCAGAAGCATATTTTATAATGATAATAATGGATGCCCTCCACATGACTCCATCCCACTATAATCTCACCTCAACTGTGTCAACACTGAAGGTCATTTAAAGCTGAACAAGATTGATATTAGAACATATGGCATAGTGCACTATGCAATCCCAATATGATTTTAAACTTTCAGAGAAGGTTTTTTTTTTTAAATCAGTGCTTGCCATTAGGTTGGAGAAATGCCTAGGAAAGAAGCAGGAATGTGATATAATGGAAAATGGATTAGAATGCTAAAGGTGTTCTGTATTAACATTCTTGTAAACTCGCATTCTGATTGGTCCACCCGGACCGCAACCCGATGATTGGAGCGCTGAGAATCTACCGCGATTGGCCGAGCTGATCGCGGGAGATTCAAAGCGCTGCCATTGGCCGCCGAGCCACCGGCCGGCTGTATAAAGCCAAGCGGCTCGTACACTTTAGCTGTCCTTGTTCTGAAGTCACAATAAAGAGCTGACTGTTCACTTTCGCGTCTCGCCTCTTATGTGACCCGATCCACCGATCTAACACTGGCGACGAAGGTGGGATTGTGAGGCGAGGACCAACTAGCACGTGGCAAATGGCGCTCAACGACCTGCAAGATGGCCAGCACCCCGCCACCCGCTCCGTTCGACCCAGCCACCGAGGACTGGGAGTCGTACACCGATCGCTTCCAGATGTTCCTGGAATGCAGCAACCTCAAGGATGCCAACGGCCAGAGGAAACGGGCAGTGTTTCTGATGCACTGTGGCCCCACGGTATTCAAGATGGCCAAGGCGCTGGCCAAGCCCGCCGATGTAAATGAGATGGACTGGGCTGACCTGGAGCCCATCTTGCGCCGCCATTATGCCCCTGCCATGCCCATCCTCATCTGTAGGCACGACTTCTACCGCCGAGATCAGCGCGAAGGCAAAACCATAGGCAACTTTGTGGCTCAACTGCGGAACCTGGGAGGCCCCTGTGGATTCCCTGACCTGGACGAGGCACTTCGGGACCGAGTCGTCCTCGGACTCAGAGACCCTGTGCTGCAGAGCCGGTTAATGGCCAAGGGCGACATCTCCCTCGCTGACGCCCTCGCCGAGGCTACCGCCGCCGAGGCCACCCACCAGTCAGCAGCCCGGATGCGACAAGCAAACATGACTGAACGGCCACCGACCAACGAAGCGACCCCAGCCTCAGTGAAGCCCGGAGAAGCCAGCCGCCGAGAAACAACCACACATCATGGTGACCTCGAACCCCAATCCGACACCGAGGATGAAGACGAGGAGATCCATCGGCTGCAGACCGAGCGCGACCGCCGGGACCGCAGGGGACGTAAGTCGGGCTTCCATTGCGCCGGCTGCGGCGGCGACCACCCCCGCTCCGAATGCCGCTTTCTCGATGCCATTTGCCGGCATTGCAAGAAGCGGGGGCACATCGCCAAGGTGTGCCAGAACAAAAAGAGCTACAGCCCGCAACGACGAGGAAACAGCCCCCGACGACAAGACAGCACTCCCCCCAGGCACCGAGACTGCCAGACCGAGAGCCGGTGGAGCCGCGACAGCCGCAGCAGACGACTCAGCGAAGCACAGCGGCGCGAGGAAACCCACCAGACGGTCGTCATCGGCCATTCATCAACCATGGATGCCCGAAAGGTACACGTGGCGCTGTGCATCGAGGACCAACCCTGCGAGATGGAAGTGGACTCCGGGTCCTACCTCTCAATGGTCTCTTGGCGCACAATCAAGCGCCTAGTACCGACCATCCGCTGCAACGAACTAGATGACCAGAAGCTAATCCTGAAAGACTACCAGGGAAACCACATCCCTGTGGCCGGCATCAGGCATTTTAAAGTCACATTCAAGAACCACACCGACATCTTGCCACTCACAATCGTGGACCAGGACCGCCCCAGCTTGCTCAGCCTGCAATGGTTCTCCCCGCTGGGAATCGAGGTGACGGGCATCCATCACACGGACGAGGCCGACTGGGAATCGACCCTCGTAAAAGAGTTCCAGGAGGTCTTCGATGACTCGCTAGGCAAGTACCGAGGGCCCCCTATCTCTTTCAACCTCAACCCTAACATCGCCCCAATCCTCCTCAAACCTCAGCGAGTGCCATTTGCGCTCAAGCCGAAAATCGACGAGCAGCTAGACATGCTCGTCGCGCAAGGGGTACTAGAACCCATCGACCATGCCCGCTGGGAAACGCCCATAGTCACCCCCATCAAACCCGATGGCTCCATAAGAATCTGCGGTGACTACAAGGCCACCCTCAATCACGCGCTGCAGCAAAGCGCCTACCCCGTCCCAGTAGTACAGCACCTTCTGCACTCACTGGGGGGAGGCCGGGTCTTCGCAAAACTCGACTTGGCACAAGCGTATCAGCAATTGCCGGTCGATGCGGAGACAGCCGAAGCGCAAACGATTGTTACACACCGGGGGGGCTTTTCGATGCAACCGACTCCAATTCGGAGTCAGCGTCGCCCCAGGAGTCTTCCAAAGTCTCATGGAAAGGCTCCTGCAGGGAATAAAAGGAGTGGTCCCCTACTTTGATGACGTGCTGGTTGCAGCCGCCAACAGAGAACAATTGGAAACCCGTTTAAGGGCGGTGCTCAGCAAATTCAAAGACGCCGGCCTTAAAGTCAAAAGAAACAAATGCCAACTCCACACCGAGAGGGTTGAATTCCTGGGGTACCTCCTGGACCGGCACGGAATACACCCAACCGGGAAGAAACTCAGAGCCATCAAAGAAGCCCCCACACCAACAAACAAGGCGGAACTACAGGCATTCTTGGGACTGCTTAATTTTTACAATGTTTTCCTACCCCAGAAGGTGACCGTGGCGGAACCCCTACACCGGCTACTCGATAAAGCAGCCATCTGGACCTGGGGAAAGCGGGAGGAGACTGCGTTCCAACAAACAAAAAACCTGCTGACATCAGACGCAGTCCTGATCCAGTATAGCGAGACCCTACCACTCACGGTAACTTGCGATGCATCACCTTTCGGCATCGGAGTGGTCCTCAGCCACACCCTACCCGACGGGAAGGAAGCACCCATCGCCTTCTTCTCCAGAACGCTGGCCAAGCCGGAAAGAAATTACAGCCAACTGGACAAAGAAGCCCTTGCCATCGTCACCGGAGTGAAAAGGTTCCACGAGTACCTTTATGGTAGGACCTTTTCGATCATTACGGACCACAAACCCCTGCTCGGGATACTCGCAGGGAACAAGGCCACTCCGAACATCCTGTCGCCCCAGATGACGCGGTGGTCCGAGTTCCTTGCCGCGTACTCGTATGAACTGTCACACCGGCCCGGCAAGAACATTCCGCACGCTGACGCATTAAGCCGGTCACCACTATCAGACCTAGACAACGACCCAGCGCCCACAACGACGATCCTGCAAATCGAGACCCTACCCAGCCCACTCTTAACCGCGCCAGACATTGCCCATGAAACAAATAAAGACAAACAGCTGGCATGGGTATTGAGCTGGGTAGAGCGGGGGTGGCCGGAAAACGATGGCGGCGAACAGTTCAAAGACTTCCGAAACCGCCAAACTGAGCTGTTCACACAAAGGAGGTGCATTCTCTGGGGAGACCAGGTAGTCATACCGGAAGCACTACAAAATAGAGTGCTGGCAATGCTGCACGAGGGACACCCGGGGGTTGTCAAGATGAAAGCCCTGGCCAGAAGCTACGCTTGGTGGCCAGGGATGGACAAACAAATCGAGACATGGGTCGCCGGCTGCAGCAGGTGCCAAGAGTCGAGAGCCACCCCCCCCCGCCGCCCCGGTCCTGGAATGGGAAACCCCCAGAGGACCATGGTCGCGAATACACATAGACTTCGCCGGACCAACCAAGGGGCATACATTCCTCATCACCGTAGATGCTTACTCCAACTGGCTGGAGGTAAGCACCATGAGGGCAACAACAACAGAAGCGGTCATCGACAAACTCAACAGACTCTTTGCAACGCATGGGCTACTGGATGTCATAGTGTCGGACAACGGGCCACAGTTCACAGCACTGGCATTTGAAAAATACCTGGCCGAACAGGGCATCAGACACGCCTTAACCTCGACGGCTCACCTGGCGGCGAACGGTAGGGTGGAACGGATGGTCCAATACACAAAAAAAAAACCATCCAAAAAATCGAAACCGGCGACATCCAAGAAAAAATAAACAAGCTACTCTTCATACAACACATCACGCCAAGCACAACCACGAACAAGAGCCCAGCGGAGTTACTGATGGGAAGGAAACTGAGGTCTCCACTGGACCGACTACACCCCACCTACAACCCAGAGAAACCCCCAGACTCCTCCAGCCGGTACCGGGCATTTAACATCGGGGACACGGTCTACGCAAAGAACTTCATGGGAGACCCCCTCTGGGTACCTGCACAAATAACACAGGTAACCGGGCCCCGATCATACAGACTCCAAACGACGGACGGAAGGAGCTGGAAGCGGCACATCGACCAGCTACGGTCCAGACTAGCCGCCAACACCCCCGACACCTCGGCAACAACAACCACGGAAAGCAGAGAGGGAAGGGAAGCCTCAGCAACCAAGCTGGTGAACGACGGAAGGCTGGAATCATCAACGGCACCCCCCCCAATGCAAGCCGAACACCCCCCACCAGAAGACAGAAACGTGCAAATAAACCAACCATACTCACCAGCAGACCTCGAACTGTCGCAGACGGGATCTTCACCTGGGAGGGACAGCCAAGCCAGCTCAACCAGCCCAGGAAGACCGAGCGAGAGCAACAGGAACCGCAACTCGACCAATCCAGGCAGTCCGGGCAGGAGTCGCGGCAACGGGCCCGGCTCACCCTTCCAGGCGGTTCCATCAACGGAGTTGAGAGCGACGCGGAGCCCGTCCGAACCGGCCGACGATCACACACAGACTGAACCGTGCAGGTCAACTAGACAGAGTCGGAGCCCCACCTACCTGCGCGACTACGTCACGACGCTGCGTCAGACGAAACCATGAGGGGAGGGGTGTTCTGTATTAACATTCTTGTAAACTCGCATTCTGATTGGTCCACCCGGACCGCAACCCGATTGGTTCACTGAACGCCTGTGATTGGAGCGCTGAGAATCTACCGCGATTGGCCGAGCCGATCACGGGAGATTCAAAGCGCTGCCATTGGCTGCCGAGCCGCCGGCCGGCTGTATAAAGCCAAGCGGCTCGTAAACTTTAGCTGTCCTTGTTCTGAAGTCACAATAAAGAGCTGACTGTTCACTTTCGTGTCTCGCCTCTTATGTGACCCGATCCACCGATCTAACAAAAGGGATGAACGAATATGTGCATTCTGTGTCCCCTCCCCCCATATTGTGTTATTCTTAAATTCAGAGTTTCCTCTTTGGTGGTAAAAAGCAAACAGTCAGTGTGTTTCAGAGGATGCTATACAGAGGTGGTATTCAGCAGGTTCTGACCAGTTCTGGAGAACCAGTAGCAGAAATTTTGAGTAGTTCAGAGAACTGGCAAATACCACTTCTATCTGGAGATTTTGCAATATCCTTCCCCTGCCATGCCCATAGAAGCAGTAGTAAAAAAAAAAATTTGAATCCCACCACTGATGCTATAATTTGTTGAGTGGCTCTGGACCAGTATATCTGTTCTTCTCACTCACAATGTTGTTACAAGGATGGTCAGATATACATGCTTGATAAGAGCATCACAGCAGCACAGTGGTCCAGGATTGCAGGCTAATTCTGCTGACTGCCAGCCAACTGCCAGCAGTTGCATCCTCACTGGCTCAAGGTTGACTCAGCCTTCCATCCTTCTGAAGTGGATAAAATCAGGACCCAGATTGTTGGGGGCGATATGCTGACTCTGTAAACTGCTCAAAGAGGGTTGTAAAGCACTGTGAAGTGGTATATAAGTCTAAATGGTATTGCTAAGTGCTTGAGCTCTCTGTGGGAAGGCAGCTTCTATATTATTGTTACTTTTGCTGTAATTTCCTGTGACATGACGGTATTCATTTTAAGGCCATGTATTGTACTGCTATTCACACCAGCATAAACTCTATTTTTACATTAGTATAATTACTATTTCATTTTTATACCATAATCAAACATAATATCTTTTACAGGTAGTCCTTATTTTGTGACTCATACAATGACCCTTCATGCTGACAATGGTGACAAAAAACATAACTTTGAAACTGTCCTTGCACTTTGCAGGTTTGCAGAGCAAAGCAAAACTGAAGTAAGAGCATAAGCATAGTTGCAGTTTTGCTTAGTGACTGCTTCACTTATGAACTGGATGCTGGTCCCAATTGTAGTCGCTAAGTGAGGACTACCTATAATTTAGTTTGTTCATTTTTCTGTGCATATATCCATATCCAGAAAAAAAAAGGATGGTTCTCAAAGAATGGTCTGGAAATACTTAGGAATCCCTGAGATCCTTTCAAAGGATTTACAAAGTTAAATAAATTCTCAATTGTAATTTCTAATATAGTAAATATTGATCACATAAATCTACATAAATAAAAGGTCTTTGAGGTCCTCTATCAGTTTTAAGAATCTAAGGGGACCGAAAACCAACAAGTTTGAGAAATATTGGTTTAAATAATGAATAAAACAGCATGGAAAGGCAGTATGTTTGCTTTCACTCATTCACAGGTATGTGCTAAAGAGAAATAATATTGCTAACCTCGAAAGCAAATTTCAATCAAATTCAAAGGAAGACAAGTTTCAATCAAAGGAAGGAAAACTTTGATTTAGTCATGTGTATCAAAACCACAGGGATGCGGTAACATTATATTTTAGTTTAAATCTTTATTCCAGATGAGTAAATGCATAAATTCTCTGACACTACAAGCATCCTTTCCATCTAAAGGAAAGAAATCTCTGCTAATCTCTCTCACTGTTGCAGAAGTCAATCCTACTACTTCCTCATGGCTGTCCTCTTTAAGAAAGTGAATAGTACAGCACTAAAAATGTTAACTCTTTCCTGACAGTCCCATCCTTGGTGATTAAGTAGAAGAGCAAAAATCAAGACCATAATTTTGATCAAAATTATGAACAATAATTATTTAAAAATAATTAGCTTCATTTACACAATATGTTAAATTGCATTAAGATCTTAAAAATACCCATAAAGGGACTCAGGTAATTGCCAAAGATATAGCAAAGGCCTTGCATGAGTCACCCTTAAGCCCTTTCTGGTCCACCCTATTCACCCACTCTTGAACCATAAAAAGGCTTCTAAACAACAATATCAAGTAAGAGGCTACAGACTGGTTACAGACAGAGAGGAAGTGAAAGGGAACAACAATTGCATCTTATGATTTTCCACAACTTTTTCAACATTCTCATAACACACTGTTCCATTCCCTAGTTACTATATGTTATCTCACAGTGAAGCTTGCTTCTTAGGTTCCTATTGTTCTTTCCTCCTTATTGTTCATATTTTTTTTCATGCCCATCCACTCAACCCCTCCACATAATCTACAAATCCTCATGTATCAAAGACTCCAGTTTGGAAAAAAGTATATGGTATCTGTTTCTCCAATCTATTATACAAATTCTACCTTTGTTCTGAATAGAAGGGAGTGTTAAAGATAATTAATATTTTGAATTAATATCACTTAAGAATCACATCTAGGTACCTTTGAATTTAGGTTTTCCCATTCTTTGGGAAATTGAATTTCCAAAGCAAAAATTAAGAGTTGGGTGTGAATGGGAGACTGAGTCTCGACAAATAAAACTTTCCTCTCAAAAGTATATTTAAATACTTGAACAGAAATACAACACTAATATGATTCAAGCATTTATTAGTACATTGCATACAGTTTACACTTGCCAGATCTCTGGCTTCAGCTTAAGTTGCCAGGATCATAACAACCTTTTCAAGTTTTCCACAGAAAATATCAGAGATTGGATAGGGTTAAAAGAAGACAGACTATTTTATGTTATATATAATTGATTTTCAATCAAAATGTTATTCATGAACTAAGATCAAACACAATAAAAGACCAGTGCCCAATTTAATCACTATAAAGGACATTTTTTTTTAAAAAATACCCCCAAATCTTAACTGTTACATTATTACAAATATGTGGCATTTGTATGATCAAATATATGTGACTGTTCAAATTATATTGTTGCCCATCTCACCAGAAAGGTTTTAGACAGCTTAAAGCAATGTTAAAAATATAAAACTACAAAAAATCAAACAACATTTGATAAAAAAATATACAAAGACAATAAAATTAAATTAACATAATCCACAGCTGCGATCTAAAAAAAAAAATCTACACTCAGCATTACCATTATATGAGCTCAATATTTAGCAAAATTCACTTTGGCATGCTAGCCAAATTCGTCACCTAAATAAAATGTGTTGAGACCACTGTAGATTATTGTATATCCTTTGTTCCGACAAGCTAGAAAGGATATATTAGATCAAATAAAAATTTCTGTGTTTTGCTATTTGGGAGAAAGAATGAAACTTTCTACTGAAAGACGGTTCTGCAATTTGAGACATATTATGTCATGCCCTTGTCAGAATCTGATTTGGAGGGGGATGCTGACAGGCTGACAGGGAGTGGGAGTGTGGTTCCATTGGCTGTGAAAGAAACTGGGGAAGGTCAAAGGCCTGCTGGGCAGAGCAGGAGAGAGGTAGAGCAAGATAAAGATAATTTGGAGGAAGACCCAGGCCCACCCCGTCTTCATTATAGGGCATGCAGGGAGGAATGGAGAAGGAAGCAATGTGGCTTACGGGGGAGGAAAGGGCCCTGATTCCCTTCATTAGCTGCAGCTGGGATCACAGTGTTTAAAAAGGGAGGCTGCGCACAGCAAAGTTGTTGGGATCAAATTGTGAATTATCTGGTATCATTGAGGCTTATCTGGGTTCCTGGCATCTTCCTCCCTGGCATAACATATTATTATGTTCTATATATTTTCTTGAAGTCTGTGTCAGAATTATGTGAGAATTAAATGGATGGAATGGATGGAAATTAATCAACATGAGAAACAACCTGAAATTAAGGAGAATCTTCCTAACAGCGAGGACAGCTTACCATCAGAAGTTGTAGGTGCTTTATCACTGGAGGTTTTTAAGAAGAGATTGGACATTCACTTGTCTGAAATAGTATAGGGTCTCCTGCTTGAGTAGGAGTTTGACTAGAATCTCCAAGGTACCTTCCAGTTCTCTTTTAATTGATTAAATGTACTGATGTTTTGTTTTGTTTGGTTTTGTTTGGTTTTGTTTTGTTTGGTTTGGTTTGGTTTACAGGAGGTGCAATTTGCACATATATCATGCTGCCAAATTTATCATACTTAAATTCAACTTTTCCAGTTTTTGCCTCTTTTATCTTTTTCTAAATCTGCAGAGTGGTTCTGTGAATGATGTCTTATTACTTGGCACAATTTTTATGTAAAAACCAAAGAAAGGAAATAGAAAATGCAAAGAAGACCCAAGAATGACATGCAGTTCTCTGTTGCATTCTAGCTTGCAGGAAAATTGCTCCTTTATTTTACCATTGTGAGATAGTAATTTCGAATATTCTTTCATCTCAGTTTAATTTATTTCCCTATTCTTTTGCACTATGTTTGTCATTTTTTAATTTTGTTTTCTTTTGTTTGAGTCTCTGGCCATAAAACTTTCCTCTCAAAGGTATGTTCAAATACTTGAACAGAAATACAACACTGATATGATTCAAGCATTTATTAGTATACTACTGCATACAGCTTAATTTGCCAGATCTCTGGCTTCAATTTAAGCTGCCAGGATCATAACAACCTTTTCAAGTTTTCTACAGAAAATATCAGAGATTGGATGGGGTTAAGGGAAGACAGATTATTTTCTTCTAGAAATGATTCTCAATCAAAATTTTATTTATGAACTAAGATAAAACACAATAAAAGACCAGTGTACAATGCAATAACTAAAATGACATTTTTTAAAAAAATGCCAGAAAGTCCTAAAGCATTTAGCAACTATCAGTTATTAGCATGGAGAGGGAATCTTACAAGTATAGCTATTAATAGGAATTTTGCAACTTTCGTAGATGTTTTTAAAGAGTGGTTTATTTTTAATCAAATTTATCTTATCCAGTTATTAAATTGAATTGAATTGGATTGGATTGAGTTGACTGAGTTGAATTTAGCTGAACTGAACTGAATTGATTTCAAACAGCTATCAGTACTTAATACTGCTATTAGTTTATTTTCAATTCTTAACAAGCTCCACTCATGAGCTATCCACCAGACTTTGTTTATCCAGAAGTCTAAATCTCAAGGCTAATGTAATTTTGTTTTTATTCCAGACATTAAGGGTAATATGCCAGTCTTATTTTAGAAAGCATCCTTCTCTCCTTGTACCTGAAAGCTTAGGGCATTCAATCTGGACCATAAGGTTTTTCTATAACTGTTTCTTCCAATCCCTCCCCACCTCACCAACATATGCCACTTGAGGCAGCTGGCTCACTCTGTGAGGCTGCTACTGCTAAATCACATTTCTGTTTTCTCTGATGTATTCCTCCTTGTCTCAGAATTGGAGGTTCTAGAACTTTGAAAAGAATCAAGATATGATTGGAATTTAACCATATTGACTAAATACTTTACCTTGAAAGACATTTAGCATAACTATGACTCAAATAAGGTTAGAACGGTAAACAAAGGAGAGTAAATTCCCAGAAGTTATTTTTAAGCAATCCTGAATACTAATATAAGCAGAAAGATGGAATATAAATTTAGTAATAAATGATACTTTTAAAGAAAAGGTTTATTGATGAGGAATGAAAAAGAAGCTCAATGCATATTATTTAAGGGAGAGAAATGTGCGGTGCCAACTATTATAAGAAATGAAATGTGACAAATTCCCTAGGTCTGTGGGTAATAAGAGAAAATAATAATAATAAAAACTTGGGTATCAACTGAGACAGGCAATAAGATGCATTAGTTTCATTTGTCAGCTTATAGAATGAATTTTGCTCAAAATGTTCATTTGTATTGGCCATACAGAAACATGAATCAAGAGCATCTCTCAGTGATTCCTGAGCTTCTGACAGGGCCTCATTTTAATAGTGGCAATGGATTTCTTTAAATCTTGGCATAAACCCACCAAACTTGATATAACAGATTGCTTTGCAAAGTAGTAGCTTATGCAGGAGGCTCCTATTGAAATCACAGTGCCTTTAGTCAAGCCTTTTATATGCAGAAAGAAGTTTTATTCTCATCAGTCAAGTTGATTGCATGCCCAAGAGTAGGGTTAACATCTAGGCTGTAATCATAAAGGCCAGGCTAATATAAAAGCTTTGTAGATAGAAACAGAGGAATCTATCAGGGTTTTGTGTCCCAGCTGTACACACATACTGGTAGGATATCTGCACTATTTCAGACAGGTTAATTAAAAAGGGTAATTTGAACTATCAAGAGAAAGGAAGTGGCAAGTTAGGGGCAGCATTGCCAATCTTTCACCTCTGGAGTACATTCATACCTGCAGTGGAAAATAAGACAGCTATTGCTATCAACTGGGTCTACTTTATAAGGATAGCTCTTATATGGGCTATTAGACTAGGAAAGCAAAAGAAGAAATTGAAGTGAACACATGTCATTGTCTTAACTGGGAAATTGAAAAGCTAGTGACCTGGTCTAAATCACTAAATGTTATCTGGAAGAGCTCAGAAAAAACAATTTTCAGGACAATAAGGCCAGCAGCTACTGTGAAGAGTCTGAATAGATACTAAAGTATTGTTAGGAACATTGGAGACCTGAAAAATGCAGATTAGACGGAAACCCTAGATATCAATTTTTCACAACTGTTTTATTGAAATGCCATTGCTTTAACCAAGGCAGCAATTTCTTTCTTTCTCTTAAAGTACTTCTTTTTTTAAAAGTTTTTATTGGTTTTTAAAAACAAACATAAACAAACAAAACATAAAAACATCAAACCATCTTCCATATATGTACATACAGTGTGCCGATTGGTTGACAAATTGTTTTGTGCTTCCATTTCATAGTCTTCAATTACAATTACATTGCATATAATCTCATATTTTCAATCAAAAATTAAATACCTTAGTATCATTATTAATCAATCATTTGACTATACTTTTATTCATCCATGTTTTACAAGATAATCATAATTTACTTAGTTTGTTCATATTATCATCCCAGATCTATCCTAAAATCATTTTGTAGATATAATAAGAAAGAAGTACATCTTTATATATTTATTATTTTCTAAAAGTCTACATTTTTCATTACTGTATTTTATTGTCTAACCATTGATAGAATAGACCCCAAATTTTATAAAATTGTTTATCCTCTTGTTCTCTAATTTCAAATGTCAATATACTCATTTCAGCACATTCCAATATTTTCTTAATGATTTCCTCCTGTGATGGTGTTTTCTCATTTTTCCAGTTTTTGGCAAATACAATCCTAGCCGCTGTTAATATATTTACAATTAGATATTTCAAGTCTTTACTATATATTTCAGGTAAAATTCCCAGTAAAAATATCTCTGGTTTCAAGTCTATATGTTTTTTTGTCATTTTTTCCAACCACATGTGGAGTACTGTAAAGTACTTCTTGAAGAATGGTGGAAGCAGTGGATAATTCTCAGTCAACGGAAAAATTGAGAGGAGGATTTTTTGGGTTGTTTCCTTGGAGTGAAGCAAAAGTTCTCCCAAACTTATAATGTAACAACAATGCCAGTTAATTGATTTATAATTTTTATTTATTTGTCTTTTATCCTAATTTTATTATTATTTATAAATAACCCAAGGCAACAAACATGCCTAATACTCCTTCCTCCTCCCATTTTCTCCACAACAATAACCCTGTGAGATGGGTTGAGCTGAGAAACAATGTCTGGCCCAATAAAACCACTCAGCTGGTTTTTCATGCCCAAGGCAAGACTAGAATTCACAGTCTCCTGGTTCCTGTGACAATACCTTAACCATCAAGCACAAATTTATAGCCACAGTTGCAATAAAGAAGGGCGGGGGGGGGGGGATGAGATATGTTAGCTTCATATTTTGCCCTCATTTTTTTCTCATCTGCCAAATTTAGAATCAGATTTTTATTTTAGAAGTTGCCACTTAAGTTTATCACTTGTACTTGATATACTTGAAAACTCTGTGACCTTCCTGCAGCCTAAAAATGCCATGCTTCTAAATCTATGATAAAAATAACCCCATTACAGAAATGTATAACAGAAAACAATGTAGATTGATTTAGATGACCCTAAAATACAAAACATCCTCCCTGCCCCTAGGACTGCAAACATTACAAGCTACCATGGAATTTACAATGCAAGCATTTATTAGGGTGCATATGAGTGATTTGTGGATTACCTTTATCACACATTAATATTTTAAGTTCTGCCAGACTGCAAATTCTAAACCCAAGGCCATAAGAATAATAATGTGACAAGAACTGGTATAATGGTGCCTTCTTTAAAAGATGATAGGAACTAACTTGGCAGGAAGCAGAATTGGATTTTGAAAACTTTTGCATGGTTTTATAGTACATGATTGGGAGTCATTATAAAATAATATTTTAATACAGGTAACTCTTGCAGGTAATGTCCATAAAATAATGTGAGTCTCTAATGACTCTCCAATTAATTATAATTATGCCTATAATCCTTTAGAATATATATATAGTTTTTATTACAACAAAATTAGTGTGGTTGTACATATTCTATTTTTCCTTGGAATGTTTTTTTTTTACTGCTTTCATAGCATCTATTAAATCTCGCTATTTTTACTGAACAGTATTTTCTCTTTTACTATAATAGTAAAGTAGACAGAGCATATATGAAAAACCCATTAGCACTGTATATTAAGCTGACGTTCCCTTTTATCACTATTAAAATATCTTAATGGTTTTGGCTGAATTCTTGAGATATGTAGATTAACCTTCTAACAGTGATCCTGATTTTAATAAGATCCACACAGCAGTTGTGCAATTCTCATTGATAATTTAATAAAGCATACAAGAAACTTTTATAAGCTATAGAAATATTCAGTACTTAACTTGCTCACAGAGCCAGTTTACTATCCATAAAGCAACATATTGTATGTTAACAAAAATCTGCCAAATATTTATTTATTTATTCATCACATTTATATCACCACCCATCTCACAAGAAGTGATTCTGGGCAGCATGTGACAGTCAAGTCAAACAACAATATAAAAACAATAATTACAAAAAAATATAAACACTCTTTATTAAAAATTAAATATTATTAAAAATTAAAATATAGAAACTACAAAGCACAGAGAGAGTGAGAATAAGAACCACAATTAGGGAGACATCTTAGAATATCACTAGTTCCCTGTGACCCCAAATCTTGTAATGTAACCAGGCTGTGAGGGACTTCCAGAACATTAACAGGGATAGAGCCAACCTGACTGGAGGGAGCCAGGGGAGAGAAGAATGTTCCATCAGAGGTGCCCCATGGCAGAGGAGACTGTTTCCTGGAACCCATCAAATGTAAGTCCATTGCTAATAACACTGACATCATGACTTCCACGCCAGATCTAATTAACCTGGTTGATATTCCAAGTCTTTGCTTAAATAGATTTTGATTCTACCCACAATCTGAAAACACGGTTATACTAAAATGAATATGCTCCCATCAGGCTTAAATATTTATTATCCTTTTTTAAAAAAACAGCCCCCTAGGATCTGAAATGCAGATTGTCATATTTCCTCGTGGGCTCAAATATATATATTGTGCATAGAAGAACTACTAAGTTTATCACTAAGGCAGTCATCCTATGAACCCAATACATTGAACAAATTGGAATCCCCTGCAAGGGAGATACATTTAACTAAGTACTGTCTCTGAATTAACACACTTGTATTTTATCACTTTCTCCTTTGTATCTTCTTCTAAAAATAGACTATGTATTTTATTTTATTGATAAGGTCACAAGACTAATTAATCAATAAATAAACAATAAACTATCAAAATGAATGTGGCCCAAGACTAATCTTGTCATAAGTAAGTACAGTTGTCATGATTACTCACTGCACATTTACTTAATTTTTTTTCCCTTTCTCTAATAATAAAGGCTACAATTTAATGACAAATTTTCAAAGATCCATAAGAAGGAATCTGCCAGGAGTTCAATAGCCAAAGCAACATGTGTGCAATTCCTCACATTATTTAGAGTGAGTTAAACACCACCACCATTTTACCAGTTAGATCATTCCATACGCAACTGAACAAAGTTAAGAACAGTGAAGAAAGCAACCCTACTGTTGTTATTTATTAGGACCAAGTATCAATTATACGTAGCAAATGAAAGAAGTAGAGATGAAAAGCCTAAATAAAATCAAGTGTAATCAATATGAATTTCTTTACGACAAGCTAACAAAATAGCACAATAAACAGTATTATGTTTTAAACTACACTTCTACTCATCCCCAAAGCTTGAATCTGTATATACTTGGTCACAAAGTACCTGTTTAGTGAAGCAACATCTTTGCAATATGTTAGCTACTGTAAGGTCTAAAAGTTACAAGATAACAAGTATAAATCCGGTACATAACACAATAATTTTGTTGAGTCAACTTGTTTTTTTCAGGAGGAACAGCAGAATTGACTTTAGCATGCTCTGTTTCCAAGTCTATTCTTCCCAGCAGCAATTCAGATTTCCTAAAAGTGTTCAACAATCCAATTCACTCTATGAAGAAATGCTAGTTTCACATGAAATGATGTCCTGGAGGAATAACATCAATATTAGTTACTGAAGCAATCCATTCCTGCAACATTTCTATTTAAGCAATAGAAGCTTAATCTATATTATGGATTCAGTTTAACAATCTGCCTAAAAATAATTATTATAGAAATGCTATTCATGATAATTCTATGAAAGAAAATAAATGAATAGTACCAATCTTAAAAACACGGAAGGTAAATTAAACTGGAAAAGCATTCACAGGCCTGCATAAACATTTCAACAGCAAGCAAAACAGAGTTTCCTGATACCTCTTTTGAAGGACAGTTCTAGAAACTATGTTAAGTAGAGATGGAGGAGAAATTATTTAATTCTCACATGAATGCACATTTATCCAATTTCAAATATACACTTCTCTGAATTTTTCAGTACACTTTGTCAATCAAACATAACACTGCAGGCTATCTTAGTAAATTAATAATTTACAGGTAGTTTCAAATACCACAACTGAAACTTGCAATTTTGCAGACATTAAATACTATATCATCCAACCATACTGAATTACACCAGCAGTTCTGGTTATAGTCATTAAGCAAATCACAAGTGTTCATTGAGCAAGATGTCACATGACCACAACAACCTCGTGCAACTTTCTGCTGATAATCCCATGGAATTTCCTTGTTGGAAGTCAGCAGAGAAGGTTGCAAATGCCAATCATGTCACTATGACATACTGCAAGCATCTTAAATGTGTGCTGGGTTGTTAAGTGCTTGTTAAGTGCAATTACATAACCATGGCGATCCTACAATGGCTGCAACTTCAAGGTATAAATCCCTGTTTTTCAATGCCATTGTAACGTTAAATAGCTTGTAAAGGAGGACTACCTGTATACATTTTTGAGCACATATATTGAATATTTTGCAACTCTCAGAAATCAGTTCAAGTTGTTTATCCCTACCATAGAAAGAAAATGAAGAAAAAATAAATCATGCTATGCGGATGTTTCATTTAGTACTCCAAGTTGTACTAAATGCCTGCAGAGTTGCCAGTCCTAATTGTGGTCAGTGTGTGAGGTCTACCTGTAAATTATTAAATTATTATTATTGTCTGTCTGAATAGCAACAGTAGTATTTAATATGTCAATCAGTAAAAGAGGTAGAGAACTATATGTAATTATCATATACATAAAAGAAGGGTACATTTAAGAACATTAAAACCTTAGTTCCAAAAGAACTAGAAATAAAGTTTTAAAATAGGATATTCATAGTAGAAAATCATGATCCAAAAGGTTTACACCCAATGCCTTTTATGATATACTGCATGGTTATAAAGCTACAAGGCAAAGCTACAGATAGAAACCATTATAATAATAATAGCTTCCTTCCCTTTCCATCTGTCAGTTACATAAGGCCACACTGCTTGGACTCACACATATAATAATCCAATACTTTATGACATTCTGGTTCTTAGGTAGAACTTCAGTATGAATGAAGGACAATACCATCTAAAGAAGTGGCAGCTGTGATTTCACACTGTGGTACATAGAATAAAATGCTAATGTATGATAATGATCCTATTCATATCATCATGGACTGAAGAAGGCATTTTCTTATTGATCATCAAACTTCTTATTATTCATCAAACTTTTACTGCAAATAAAACAGCCTGAAAAATGTATTGCAAAAATAATTTATTTTGTTCCCTTTGGGCATTTCTTTATCCAAGCAGCTTTTCATATCGTTTCTCTAATTCATTCATTCATTCATTCATTCATTCATTCATTCATCAATTCATCCATCCATCCAGTGGTGGGATTCAAATTTTTTTTACTACTGGTTATGTGGGTGTGGCTTGGTGGGTATGGCAGGGGAAGGTTAACTGCAAAATCCCATTCTCTCCCCACCCCACTAACCTGCTTTCCAACTCTGTTCTCCTGTGGGGGCAATCAAAGAAGACCCAGACAATCAACTGGGACTTGGGAATGGAGGATAGATGGGGGGGGGGGCAGTCAGAGATGGGATTTCTCAGTTCTCCGAACTACTCAAAATTTCCTCTACCGGTTCTCCAGAGCTGGTCAGAACCGGCTGAATACCACTTCTTCTCCCTGCTGCCATTACTTTATCATTATCTCCACTCTTTACCAAACCTGTACTGAGATTACTAATGAACCACAGTATTTTACAGTAGAATCTAATCTATATTATTTCTCTTTTTGTTCACAGTCCTGTTTCTCACTTGTTTTCACATGGAGACAAAGTTTGTCTGGAGGCAATTATCTCTCCAGAATCAAAACATGCATTACATCTATAGATTTCACGCTGCTTTGCATAACATTTTTGTCAATTCAGGGCAGTCAGCCATTAAATCTGGTATAACCTGTTAGGAATAGAAGTCACCTAACAGGTATTTGGGTTAGAAATATATAAACCAGGATAAACATTTTAGTACTATGTCTTTAAGAGATTGCAAAATCTGCAATTGGGTGTGGTTTTTCAAACGGCCATAAGATGGAGCCAGAAACCTGGGTTGTTTTAGTCTTAGTCTCAGAAGAGAGTGTGTCTGAGTGAGTATCTCTGTTTCCTTCTGTTGGAAAGTATTGCCATTCCTCCATTTCTCCTAATTGACTGATATTACTGGGTTTAATGTAAGTCTGTTACTGAACTGTTTTTTGACACTGGACTTTGATATTTGGATTATCCCTGGATTGAAAACTGACTGATTTACTTGTGAATGATTTTGGACTGCTTATCTTGAACTTTGCTTAAACTTTCTGGAAGTAAAAACCTACATTTGCTGTACAGTGTATCTGTGTACTGTGTGTGTATTATTCAAACACTACTCTCAAATACGTCTCCCTGTATGCGCTCATTCTCCTAATGGAGAATTACCTCAACATAACCCACTGGTCAAACATAGCAACTATGTGTTGGCAATTATGGTTCAAATTACTGTTAAGCAAAATCCATATATACATTCAGCCAAATGATATACAGGGTTTTTTTCAGGGGGAGGGGGTGCTTTTTGAGATACTCCTGGAGATTTTGTCATTGAACCATCACAAGCTACGTGTATTAGTTCAATGCACTCACACACTGCAATCTGATTTACTAAAAAAAACGCTGTTGTTGTATTGAGGGTGCACATTACTTTTTATGTAACTACTGTGTATATTTTTGGTGATCTGTTAATTAATTCAATAAATTTATATAGCCACTCACATGTGATAGCACACATAATTAGAACCAAGCAATCAAAACAATAAAAAATAGAACCATTAAAAGTTAAAACTATAATGAAATCAAAACCGTGGAAGACTACATTACATACTAACAAGCAGTATAACAATTTGGCTCTCTCCATATTTCAATGGAATCCCTAAGACCAATGACCAAATTGGGGCCAATCTCATCTTGGGGGAATGATATTCCCAAAAGTGGGTGCTTAATATTAGTCCTGTGTCAAGTAGTGTAATATTAACATAGTCAAATACTATAATGTAATATAAGAGTTTGGGCAGAATTGTTCTTTTAACTTCTATTTCTTATTTTATCATTGTATAGATTTAAGCTATGGAAATGAATATTTTTTTTATCCACATCATCTCCAGCAAGAACATTATATGGTTGAATTTTACAACATTACCTATGGAACACTATTGTTGTTATTTTTTTTAGTTTGATAGTGAATTTAACTGGCACCATTTTTTTTAAAAAAAATCCTTCTAATCCATAGGTAAGGTCAAGGGAGGGAGGGAGGGATGGAGAGAGAGAGGGAGGGAGGGAGGGAGGGAGGAGGGAGGAAGGAAGGAAGGAAATTTATTGGTTGGTGCTAGAATGTGAAAATGAGATAGATTATTCTGCTCATGGTAATTTCTGTTATAAGCAAAAGACAGATGTTTGCATGAATACACCATGATGTAAAACTGACAACTGTTGAACATAATGTTATTTCATAAATACCATTATATATTTGCATCCCAATTTTAATGGAAGTACAAATGAAACTTGTATGATGAGGTCATCATTATACCTCTTTTTCTGTTTGTTTGTTTTTGTCTTTCTCCCCCAGGCCAAGCTATTCATAGACTTTTCTTTTATGATTTTGTCTGATCCTATTAATAAAGGATAAGTAAGTTAATTAGTATAAAAATAAGTAAGATAATTAGTATTTTAAAAAATCCTAAAAGTTGGCATAATGTTGTAAAGATGGTAGTAGCAAATATTTTCTTTTATGTCTGTCCTTATTTATTTCTTATGGAACAAATTTGGGAAAATACATTTCCATTCAAACATGAATCAGAATTATTATTATTTTTTGTTTTGTAAAGGCCAAAAAGGGAGACATGACTCAAACACTTGACATTAGAGCTGTGATATGCATATTGTTCAACAAAAAGCTAAAGGCACTGGAAAATGTAATATCTGTTCTAGTAATATAACCATTCATGTTGAACAAATTAACATTTTCCATTTCAGGTATCAAATTTCAATCACAAAATTTAGTTATTAACTCTGCGGGTGAATTCTCAATTTAGCATCCTTTAAGTGAAATGTCAGATGGCTTTTCAGATAATGTCCATGATAAAATAATAATAACTGAGCATGAATGGAGAGAGAGAGAAAAGCTAAGGGATGGAGACATGCAGATTGTAAGTATCTGACAAACCAAAGATGGTTCTTTCACTTTACATTTGCCAGTGTGCTATTTCTTCAAATTGTTCATCTTTCTTGTGAATTCCTTCCAATTTTCAGAAGTTCAAATATCAGTCTGTGTAATTACTTACAAAACTACCTTTTTGTATTTGATAAGTAGGAAAAAATATCTGTCTGGAAAACAAAACAGCATTTCTTGATTGTTTTCTTTGATTGTAAATAGGTTAACTCCAGTTCCCAATAGCCCCTCATTATCAAATGAGAGAAATGTAGGGAGTTATAGTTCGGCATATATGAAGGCACATGAAATTTGATCCATAAGCATAATTTGCTTTGGCATGATACTTTGAATAATCAGAAGAAGCTGGGCTTGCTGTTCTCACTCAGCCAACAGAACATGATCTAGGATTTACAAGTTAATGTCCAGGTTATACTAGGGTATATCAATTATAACAATTGATATGATCATCCAATAATAGCATAGAAATATAGAAATATTAAAAAAAAACAATAGTCCCTTTGCCAACATCTAGCATCAGCAAATGAAGAGTTTTGCAGTTCAGATCTAGTTACCTTATACTGCACCAAAACCAAATTATATTTTGATTTAATTGATATGTGCATCAACCCAAGTGGCACAGAAGTCCTTTTAAGTAAATAGGCAGGTATTAAGTAAATACATAAATTCAATATTTCTTTTAGAAATGTGCTAATGGCTGCAACTGTACAGAAAGGTCTTTTGCCTCTCTTCCTAGTGAGAGAAAAAAAGGCTCATTGAATTCAAAACTTTTTCTTGGGTGAATGTACACAGAATTACAGCTTAAATCTTTATTCTTTCACTTTTTTTAAAGCATATAGCTGGTTCACAAATGTACTTTTTTTATTAACACACCCACAGAATACATAGAGAGGAGGGCAGTAGACTGCAAAACAGTACCAGATTATCCTGCAGATGTGTGGTGGTTGCTTGATTCTCTTGAGGTAGTTCTGGCTGGTGAAGCTTCTGTGTGTTTATTTGTGTGTGTGTGTGTGTTTACCCTTCCTTCCTTTGTTCCTTCCTTTTTTCCTTTCTCTCTCTCTCTCTCTCTCTCTTTCTTTCTTTCTTTTTATACTTAGATCCACACTTTCTGTGAGAATACAACAAGATATTGAACATTTAATCTAATTAATTCAGTTTTATTTTCAGCACACAGAGACACAGACACAGAAACAGACACACACACACCAGACTCATTTCTATGATGTTCTATGATGTAAGTTAAAGATAGTCTAGAATTGTATGATACATAATCAAAGAAATAACATTGACATCTGATAGACATGCCACTTACTTGATTTGGCTTAAAAATATGGACATGACTAAAAAGTAGAGAGCTTTCAGGTAGCCCTAGATATTGGACAGCTAATTTCTGGATTTTTTTTTAACCAGCCTGACACTGTATTTTCCCTGGTTCCTTCAATCAGAGAAAAAAAAAGTTTGTGGAAAACTGCAGGATCAAACCAAAGGGGTTTAGCTAAGCTGCAAATTTAATCAGCGAGCCTTTGGAGTGCTTATCACAATGTCCTCTGAAGTATCTCAAGTTCTCAGGAACAGAAAAATGCAATGGAAAAGTCATCTACCATTAATGCAAAGACCTTCCATTATCACCTTCATGTTTAATGTAGACTTTCACCGCCATCCTTTCAGTATTCTTTATGCAATAAATGCAATGCACATAGACAAAAGGAGACAGATTTCAACATATTAACCAGAATTTTTAATGGGAGAAAAGTAATTATTATGAATGCTAGTTGCAGCTTGAACTGGGGTTACTTTATTTTATAATGTTTAAATACTAGCTGCAAGCTAATTTAGCATTGCCAGAGCAGAATAGATGGGACAAATCTTTCTGCTTTTAGTTTCTGAGTTGGGTTGATATTTCTTTCATACAAATTGCTTCCACCATTTAAGCATAGCCAGTAGCAGCTAGAGAAAACAGCTACTAACAAGTGATACACAATTAACATTCATGCAGTCAACAAGCAGAAGCAAAAAGCCAGAAGAGAACATATTTCTAAATTGTTTATGGAGTAAAAATAATTGGTTCACTTTCCTGTCCACCACTGCCTTTCAAATTTCAATTTCCCATCTTCTGCTCTACCTTTTCTTCACCAATTTATAAAATACTACTCTTCGGTTCTATATGAAGTTGTCTCAATTCCATTTTTCTCTTAGCTCCATCATTCAACAATTTCATGTCTCATCACTTTTTCTTTCCCAGACAGTCATTCTCTATTCTGCTTTCTCCTTTCTTTCTTAAGTTACCATGCTGTTTTCCCATCTATCCAGAATTTTTTCTCCAGTGCAAGATGATGGTGATGATGATGATGATGATGATGATGATGATGATGATGATAATCCTGTTTCTACAAAAAAAACACCCTACTTGGAACAGCTTATATCCTCCAATGCTACCTTAACAATTCCTAGGTCCTTGGTTAGGACTCAAGCTGTTGAGCTGCCAACCAGCCCCAAAGGTTGTGAATCTCTTTTATTAAATAATTTTTATTAATTTTCTTTTTTTTTACATCATAAAACATCGTGGTATCAACAACGTTCTTGGCATCTATACAAGATTTTGATTTAAATATCATAATACATTATATTGTGTTTATCTACTATTAAATAATATCTTTAGCTATAATTACTATTCTTATATCTTTATATAGTTTACAAAATTTTATTTTACTTTCTTAAGGGTTGTTTCAATTAACATTTTTGTCTCCCTTCTTGGTTCTGTTTTTTAGTCATTTTTACCAATTGTTCCAAATTGTAAAGAATTCAGAGTCGTCTTTTTCTTTCAATTTCACTGTTAGCATATTCATCTCAGTACTTTGTGTATTATTAGTTCTTCATCAGGGGTATTTGGTGTTTTCCATACCTTCGCAAAGGCTATTCTGGTGGCTGTCATAATATGTAACACTAGGTATTTTACTTCTTTCGGTAGTCTTTCTTTAATAATTCCTAATAGAAAGGTTTCCGGTCTGAGCTCAATCTGATAACTAGTAATATCTTTTAACCAATTTTTTATTTGGATCTAGTATGTCCTGACCTTGGGGCACATCCACCACATGTGATAAAATGTACCATCAACTTTTTTGCACTTCCAACATTTAGGACTCATATTGGAGTAGATTTTTGCCAATCTTGTTGGGGCTAAATACCATCTATAAAACATTTTATATATATTTTCTTTGTATGCGGCAGATACCATTAATTTATAATTTATATTCCATATTTTTTCCCATTCCTCTAATTCTATAGTGTATCCAAAATTCTGTGCCCATGCAATCATTGTACTTTTGAATATTTCCTCTTCCATTTTAAAATCTAATAAATATTTATATATTTTAGTTATAATTTTTTGTTCTGGTCCCATTAATATTTTATCTAGTTGGTTCTGCCCTTTGTCAAATCCAAAATCTTTTGAGTCTTTTTAATATTTATTTTGAATTTGCAAATATGGCCACCAATCGATTATAATTCCATTTTCTTTCAGTTCTTGGTTTGATTTTAATTTCCCTAGGCTATGTAATAGTTCTTCATAGCTTACCATTTTCCGTAGGTCTAATCTATTTGGATGTATTATGGCTTCCATGGTTGACAGCCATCGTGGGATTTCTGTATAGTGTTTACCTGTGATTTTTTTCCAAATTGTAATCAATGAATCTCTTATTAGGTGTTGATTGAAATAGGTATGTATATTACTTTTATTTTCCCACAAAAATGCATGCCAACCTATCAAGAGGTCATGTCCTTCTAATGTTAAGATTCTCTTGTCTCTTAATTTAATCCAATCTTTAATCCAACTCAACACCACTGCCTGATAATAAAGCTCCCATTCTGGTAGTCCTAAGACCGCCTCTGCTCCTATTATCTTGTAATAGTTTCATTTTAATATGTGGCCGCTTGCCCAATCAGACAAACTTGGATGTCATTTTATTTAGTTCTATAAAAAAAGATTTCCCTAATTTAATTGGAATCATTTGGAATAGATATATTACTTTTGGTAAGGTATTCATTTTCAACATTGCTATTCTTCCTAATATAGACAGTTTCAATTTGACCCATAATTCCAATTCTTTTCTAATTTGCTTAATCAGTTTGACATAATTGTCCTCTTTTAATGATGAACATCTGGATGATATCCAAATTCCCAGGTATTTTTTACTATTTGCAATCCTATTGTATTTTCTAATTCTACTTTCTGCTTTGTTGTACAGTTTTTGACTATCATCTTAGTTTTATTTTTATTTATTTTAAATCCTGCTACTTCCTCAAATTTTTCTATTTGTTGCAATAATATTGGTCCCGAATTCATTGGATCTTCCACTATAAATACCAAATCATCAGCAAATGCCTGAACTTTATATTCCTCATTTCTAATCTTAATTCCATAAATCTCTTGGTTTTGTCTAGTTGCAGCTAGCAACACTTCTAAAGATGAGATAAATAACAGGCGATAATGGACACCCTTGTCTCACTCCTTTTGCAATTTAAAAACCTTCAGTACGGTCTCCATTTAATAATACACTTGCTTTTTGATTTGAGTATATTTCTTGTAGTGTTTTTTCTATATTAGTGCCAAAATTCAGCTTTTTAATTTGATATAGCATGAATATCCAATTAAGATTGCCGAATGCTTTTTATGCATCTAAAAAAATTAAAGCTGCCTGTTTTTCTGGATGAGCTTCATAGTATTCAGTCGAATTTAGTACTGTCCTAATATTGTTTTTAATGTGTCTATTTGGCAGGAAACCATTCTGGTTGGTGTGCATAAGTTCACTCAAAATTGGTTTCATTCTTTCTGCTAATATTGTCATAAATATCTTATAATCCGTATTTAGTAACGAGATTGGCCTATAGTTCGCAACTAATTGTTGATCAGTGCCATCTTTTGCAATTAAGGAGATGTATGCCTCGGACCAGGACCTCAGAAGTCTAGCTTGCATTAATGCCTCATTATATAGTTCCAGTAATATTGGTTCAAATATTTCAGATAAATTTTTATATAGTTCGCCTTGTAGACCATCCGGGCCTGGTGTTTTATTATTATTTTTGTTTTTGTATCACCTTTTCTCTTTCTCTATTTTTAATTTATGGGACAACCACCTTCCTGATTTATTTGTTGATTCAAAGAAATTATGTTTAAGAGTTTTTAAGTTATGTACATTTTCCTCAATATCTATCAAATTTAGTTCATGTCTAATCATCCCTATTTCTTTCTTAACTTCCATATTCTTTGGGTCTTTTTGGAGCTCATATTCAATTTTTTTTAATCCTTTCTTGTAATTCATTCTGTTTCTTCCATTTTTTTTTCTTAGTTATATAGGCTATTGATATGCCTCTCACAAAGGCCTTTGTAGTGTCCCATAAATTTTGTAAACTAGTATTTTGCTTTAGATTAATCTTAAAGAATGTTTCTAACTCATTTTTCATTCTTGAGATATATTCTTTTTTCTTTGTTATTTGTGAATTTAATATCCATCTCCTTTTCTTTTTACTATGTCCTTTCCATGTAATTTTAACCAGGCTATGGTCAGCCCATATATTAGGCTTTATCTCTACTTCACTAATGTCTTTCTTGATTGCCCCATTAACCTATACCATATCGATTCTGGACCATGATTTTTGTGGACTAGAATAAAAGGTATATTTCTTCTCATTTGGATTCCTCTTCCTCCATATATCTTCCAAATTGGCCCTCATGTGTTAAATCAAAAATTTGGGGAGGTAAAATTCTATTTTTCTTCCTAATGAAATAAGTAAGGTCATATATATAAGAAGTGGAATATAGAATTGTTTAAAGGAAACCAAACTTTACAGTTAAAGATAAAGAATACAGTTGATATACCATAATATAGCAATGTAAAATAGTTGTATAAGAACAATTTACAACAAGTATATTTTAGGATATTATATTACAGTCTTTCTCTCTTCTTTCTCTCATTTTGATATTTTTCCTTCCTGTCATCCCTTTAGTTCTCTCCCTTCTCTATCTTCTTTAATTTTGGTGATTCAGTTAGTTTCAGATTCTATAAAAGATTGATTCAAATCTGAATAATTTAGAATATCATAAGTGGGAAAAGATATTTATATTCTAAGGGAAACTACTGAATAGAACTAATAACAAAAGAGAAATTAAACAGTGAATGTTAAAGTGGGAAGATATTTACAATAAAGTTAGGAATATGACCAGTACTACAACAGCGAACCTGAAAGGGAAAAAAAATGATGTCTGATTCATCAATGTCTATTGCATCTCCAGCGGGCCAAAAAACAATAGAAGGAATGTTGAATACAGAAAAGATGAGCAACGCAGCCAACATGCAGACGATGCAATCAACATTAACAGCTATTCAGGAAATGATGCTTAAAATGCAGGAGACAATGGTTAATAACCATACAGATATGAAGATGGAAATGGGAGAAATGAAGGGTAAGATTCAAAATTTAGAGGAGATGATGGGAATGATCCAACAGACATTGGAGCAGAATGAACAAAGAACAAAAAATATAAAAACTAAAGCTGAACAAACAGATAAGAAATTGGAAGGGATGGACAGGAAAGTAATAGAGATGAACAGAGATTCAATTATCCATCTTGAAATGGAACATTCAGCATTCTATTTGAGGTTACAAAATGTAATGGAATCCAAAGATGAAGACCTGGGAGACATAATGTCCGACTTAATAGCAGAGGCATTGCAAAGGGACCAGCAGGAAATAGTGAAAGAATTAGATGAGGTCTACCGAATTCATACAAACTACGCCAGACAAAACAAGAGAGGTCCACATCAGGTTCACCAGAAAAAATGTAAGAGACATTGCATATAGAATCACAAAGGACGAGCCGATGGTGTATAAAGAAAAAGAGATCACGACTTTGAAACAAATTCCGAGGTGGGTAAGAGAGTTGAGGAAGGACTACAGATTTCTGGCAATACTACTGAATAAACGAAACATCTGGTTCTGATGGCTGGTCCCTGAAGGAATGCTGGTGATGTGGAAAGAAAGAAGAGTAAAAACTGATAGTATTGAAAAGGCGCAACAACTTTATGATCAGTTGATGGAAACAGAGGAAGAGGGGAGCAGTAAAGAAGAGTCAGAAAGCAAGAGTCAGGAGGACCAACAAGAAGATCAGCAACAGGAAATACAGGAAATGGACCAAGAAGGGAGAGGCAAAGAAAAGAGAGAATACCCAAGGAGAGAAGGACTAAGAACAAGACCCCAAAGAGAAGCAAGAACAAACAGAAGATTTAGGTAGACTCAGAATTAACAATGGAAGAAGAGATTAAATTACTCTCAATAAACATCAATGGATTAAACTCCCAGATCAAGAGGAAACAAATATTAACCAAATTAACTAAACAAAATGTTGATATTATATGCCTACAGGAGGTACATATCCAAAAACAGCATAAAAATATCTAGAATATTCCAAGTTGGGTGTATTATTTACAGCATTGGCAGATCAAAAGAAAAGGGGGTAGCAATTTACGTAAAAAAGGGATAAATGCAAAATAAATCTATGCAGATGAACAAGGCAGAATTTTAATGATACAAATTAATTTACATCAGAAACAATTACTATTAGTGGGGATATATGCCCCTAATAATAACCAGAAGAAGTTTTATAAGGGATTGTATGATAAAATAATTAGTGTAGGTGAAGAAAATATTTGCTTGATAGGGGCTTTAATGCCATTGTTGATGTCAAAGGTTGTGAATCTCACTGAAGATTAAATAATAATAATAATAATAATAATAATAATAATAATAACAACAATAATAATAATATAATTTCTTCCTTAACTTTCTTCCTTCAGTAAATTCAGTTGGAAATCTATATCCAGTTGCATTTCTATCGACCATAAGAACAGCATAAGGTGTATGTTGTGACATTGTCATAATAAATACATCAAACTTTCTCAAGCTTTCTTTGTATTGTTTTCATCATTCATGTGCATTAATTTTAATGTTTGGATTTTTCATGGGAAGTATGTACATTTTAAGATTACACTATGGAAAATGAGAGGTCAAATATTTTAGAAAGCCCATCCTAAATAGTACAGCATGAAATAATTCTGTGAAGAAATGGAAGATTTTCAGATAGGAAGAGAGTAATATAGCAAGAAGATGAATCTAAAGGTGCAAACAATGGCTATGAAAGACTGCCTGAATTTTAATTCCCCTGCATAAACAGAATAACTTCCTTTGTGATTCAATTCAGGCTGCAGCTCTGAGGTTTGAATATGCATGATTTAATTGTCAGATTTGAGATGCATGCAAGGGCATCAACTTGATTTGAGATGCTTTGAGATGCAACTACTGTATTTTTAGGGGAAATATTAAAATAACAGGGATGGTATATACTTAAGAGGGCATTGACTGTAATGCCCTTTTAAGTTAGCAACTTCATGCTAGCCTATTTTTAAAATATTCCCCGGAATCTTCAAAGAGTAAAAGAGGAGGGAGGGAGAGAGAAAGAAAAAGAGAGAGAGTGATTTTAGAGGCGGGATAGAATGACAGTCTATGCCAGTAAATAGTCTTAGGGTAAAATTGTAGTGAACCAATATAGAAAATGTGATGCTCCAACTTCAAAGTAAATTGTTCCAAACCAGTTGAAAAAGCTCAGTTTTAGATGCTCACAGACTCACCCTTGGTGGATGGTGAGTATAGCTCCCTCTGATCTTTGGATTTTCAGGGGTGCCAAGATGGTTGTCATTGGCAGTTGGCAAGCTTGGCCTTTTCTGGGAAAGGCCCCCGACATGCTGGGCTTTGGCTGGATGCCAGGAAAATGCAGTAATGCTTGGGTCAGTGCCTGGAAGTGCCTGAGAACAGTCATGTCAAAATAGAACTTGTATTTCATTTAATGAATGTACTATCTTGTCAGAACAAACGTGCCTGAGCAGGATCTAATAAACTGCTACAGAATCTCTGATTTCAGCTTGCTTTTAACAAATGGCATGACTGCTGTTACTGAACCACTTAAATGTACTAATGTAGGTTAATACTACTTCTTTTAGAGATAAAGTTGCAAGTAATCAGATTAAAAATCTATCAAGGAACAAAAGAAACTGCCAAACGAATAATGATAAATGTTCACATGCGAAACGAAGGAAGCACAAGGATCAAGTCCTGGCAGTTGTAGAGCAGTTTAGTGAAATTCGACTCAACTTTCACAAAGACAGGAAATAGAAATCTAAGTTACTTAAACTTATTCTCCACAGGTATCAAAGGTACTTCTACAAAAGTTGGAGAACTGAACAAAAATGCTAGTAAGAGCAACCAATATATCTAGATTAGAATTTATTTGGAAAGAAGGGGAAAAGAAAGAACATGGAATAACAGAGTTGTAGGGACCTTGGAGGTCTTCTAGTCCAACCTCCTGTTTGAGCAGGAGACCCTATCCCTGTGATGGCAAATCTATGGCACGCTTGCCAGAGGTGGCACACAGAGCCCTCTAAGCGGGCACATGCATGATGGTCAGCTGGTCTTCATGGGCACTGGAGCACAGGAAAATGACCTGAAAAAACCAGACCATTTTTCGGGCTGTTTTTCAGGGTGTTTTCAGGGTGTTTTTTTGGGCCAAAAACGGACTGGAAAACTGTCTAAAAAAAGGCAGAAAAAAACAGGAAAACCAGCTGGCCTGCACACATGTGTGTGCCAGAAACCTGAAGGCCGGCTGGCTGGCCTGCGCATGTGCACCGGGCACCTGGTGTTCCAGTTTCTGGCACTCGCACATGAACGTGTGTTCCGGTTTGAGCACTCAGTGCTGAAAAGGTTCGCCATTACTGCCCTATCCCATTCCAGAGAAATGGTTGTCCATAATCTCCTCTTAAAAACCTCCAATGATGGAGCACCTACAACTTTTGAAGGCAAGCCATTCCACTGATTAATTGTCACTATTAGGGAATTTCTCCTTAGTTCTAGTTTCCATACATTGTTTCTTATCTTGCCTTCTGCTTCTTTGGAAAATAGAGTGACCCCACTCACCTTTGTGGTAGCCCGTCAAGCATTAAAACACCCTAATCCTTCTAATAATTAAAGCACCCCCTAATCCTTCTTTCCATAGATTAGATATTCCCAATTCTTGCAACTGTTCTTCATAGGTTTTAGCCTCCAGCTCTCTAATCAATGTACTAGGCATCATACTAGGCATACTAGTAATATGTTTACATGTTACATAAGCTTAGGGTGGGATGGAGGGGGGTGTCATGCATCATAAACATTCTAGCAAGTATGGTTATGGCATTACACAAGAGTATCACTCAACCAAGTTTAAACCATGCAAATCAAGCTGATGTGAAGGGTGTAGTTACTTGAGGGACTACCTATCTTTTGTAGCATCTGCTCAGTTGATTCAATCTAGCAAACTTGATACATTCAGGGTGTCTTTGATTAAACAATGCCATTATGGGGACTTCAAAAATGCACAGGTGTGCTCTCTGGAATGAGCATTCATATGAGATCTTGCTGGCCTCAACCTGCTGGTATTTCAAAGGGCTTTGAAGAGTCTTTGACAAGGATGATTGAAGCATTGTTTTAAGAGGTATGAGCTAATTTTTGTTGCTACCTGGGTTTTTTTGTCCACCTTTTATTCTTGTCTACTACTATATTGTTTTATCAGGTTTTTTTATGTTTAACTTATGAGTTGCAGAAAGTTGTTGGGATTTTGGTGGGTATGCATGTGATAAATAACAATAATATCTAAGAGAGTACCCATTCTCATCATCACAAGATTGCTATTCAGCTGTAAATGATTCCTGTCAACAAATAATGTGAGAATATTGTAATGATAATATTTAAGGACAAACATAAACTTATACTGTCATTCTTTTGCCATTAGCAACTCATTGAAAGCCTTTTATCAATTGGGTTACTTTTCAGCAAATTTACAATACTTTTCTCCAATCCAATCAAACATCTCCAGCCAGAGCTACATTTTAGGATCTCCCTAGATGCAGTTCATAGCATTAACCTGACTTTAATTTTCACCAGATCTGGACATACCCCACTAAATGCCTTAATCAACTATTATATAATGATTACTTTACAATATATTAGAATTATTCTTGGGGAATGTGGGAGGGGGAAAGAATCCTACCTTTCTCATTGTTGATGTTATCTTGTGGAAGCAGCTCTTAAATGGCTTGAAAGTAAACTGATTTTATGGCTGGCTTTGAATGAGTTGGAGTTTTGGCCATGAATTATGGAATTATGGAAGATAAAAACTAGACAACAACCATAGAAGCTATTAGTTGAGAAGCTGGATAGTTTCTGAGCTATTTCAATAAATATTCATAATTTTATATATCTGTTATTCAATTTCTGTCACTTAATTAATGAAGCATGTCCTATTATATCTAAAGAATAAGATACCCTTCATATAAAGTATCTTTTAATGTTATATTTGGTTTTGAATAAACAAGGAATATAAAATGGCCATATCTGAGCCTGGATTTGCTATTCACTGAGAAGTTAGTGGAGGATGACATTCTGTTGAACATATATTCTGCTGGTACATCATCTACAAGAGTTTGGCCTCACAATGGGGAAACCATGTCAGATATAATAGCTGATTCCTTCCAAAGCTGGAAGTCTCAAAACAGAAGGCTTTGAATGGGGTTTGAGCAAGATTAGATATGCTAGAAAGCTTTGAAGATATAAAATACAAAGAACACAATGTTTCATGCCTCCACGAAAAACGGAGCCTAGAAAATATTAAAAAAAAACTTTTCATTTAGATGGATTTTAGCCAGCAGGGCATGCACAGTTCTTCAAGCACCCTGTCACTGCATATCAACCTTGCTTAAGTAGGAAATATCCCATGCAATATCCTTCTGACTTTTTCATTTAGAAAACAAGCATATTAGATGAGATAGTATAATATTCCTGAGCTAGAATTTTGAATGATCTTGCCTTATTGGAGTGTTATCTTAGATATCACTTTTTCTTGTAGTGATACTGATTTCTTGTGTTTTACATAAAAATCTTATAAAAAATAGAATTATTATCAGTTAGTATTCTTAAAAGCTGTATCTGATAAAGTACTTAAAAACATATGATAAGCAGTTGAAACTGGCTTTGTCATACTATTTCAAAGATAGTGTCTGGTGTTTGACAATCAGAGATACTTCCCTTCAAAATGCATATGTATATAGATAAAAATTTAACAATGATTCAAATCAGAATCAATGCAAGTAAACAAGAATAGAGAAGCTTTTTTAGTACACATTCATATAAAGCACTTTAGTAACCCCATTATTCTCTCTAAGTTCACAAATAGCAGGTTGTAGCTTTTCATTACACACTTCTGTTTTAATTGATAAACACACTTTTATCACAGTTCCATGAAATAATAACATGAAAAGAACAATGTTCAGGAGAGGAAGAGAAGGTCCTAACAAGCTGAAACCATCACTAGGATAATTGGCAGCATCAAAAGTCACAAATACCAGGTCCAAATGAGTCTTTTAAAAAGTAAACTATGTTCCTTCAAGACACTTCCTTTCTTTATCCATAATTAAGGGTAAGAAAACAAGATTCCTTCATGGCAACTGTCACTTTCAAAGGTTATTATGACATTTCAAAAACATTCTGCTTCACATATGACTGAACTATGTCTCTTCCTTTGCTTTTGGTTTATCTACAACACCAAATCCTTTTGAAAGGAGCTGACATTTTACATGGTAAAACAGGTTTCTTTTTGTTGTTAATTAAACGGGGGAAATAATTGTGTTGAGTTGGAACATTTAATAAAGTATAAAGCAAGCATGACAAAGTGCTTGCAATCAGTGTTCAATCCAACTGCAGCAATAGAATTGTTAATATTGCCAGGTGGTGAGGGAAATGCTTTTATTTTTGAAAATTGGAGTGGGGAAGGAGAGATTACACATGAAAGAAAATAAAATATGGAAAAAGACAAATCAGTAGTAGAACTTTGTCATGGTTTTATTGTTTTTATCGCTCATCTGATGTTCTTACTACTTAGGAATTTTATGAGCAGTTAAACTGAAAGGCATGAAAAATATAAATGAAAAAAAAAATTACAGAACTAAACAACTGTGGTTTAAAAAGGAGTGGCTAAAACTGCTTCTGTATGAATCTGTTTGCTTTATTCATTTAGTACTGTCATATCCTGAGAATTCAAAAGTCCTGAAGAATGATGCTCAGACTCAATTAGAAGCAGCCTGAACAAACATTTCATGTGTCTCCTCCCTTATATATATCATGATCCCATGGTTTATATAGAACCTCATGAAAAAAAAATACAATTTCTATATTTCTGAAATTAGATTATGGCTTTTTATACACTACCTTCAAGTATACTACAATTTTTCCTTTAGACAGACCACAAGTGTGTATTTTTTTAAAGCAAGATATGCAGTGTCATGATTAAAGAGACTTTTTAAAAAATATTTCCAGCAGAGAAGCTATAAACCTAGGAACAATGTGCATGTCACATTAAATATGCCAAGAGTAACAGGTCATCTAAGAAGATACCAGAATCAAATTGGCTTTTAAAATAATTTTCCCTTCAGATGCTAAATCCATCAAAGAATCAATGATGAGTTTCTCAAGTGATGGAGTGGTCCAAGAAGGTCAAGCAATTCTCCCAGAATGATAAACATTCTTCCAATTTCCTTCTTACCTACATAACTCTCTGATCTAAAAGGTTAGGTGCCTGTTTGATCTTTTACAGACCCCAAGAGAACCTTCTATCTTCTTTTTTTTTGCAAGATTTGGGGGAGATGTGTTGTGTCAATCTTTGATTATCAAAAGTTGAGCTAAAACTTCTGCTGCATAGTCAAGACAAAATCCATAAGCAGGCCAAACTTTCCCTCTGTTTCTTTGGTGTTTCACTGAAAGTTGTGGGAGGAGGGCAGAACACTAAATATATTGAAATATAATCAATTAATATTTGTCCTGAGTTTTAGGTTAAAATCCTGAGTGACTGGAACAAAGATTTCAGAATTGTTCAAATAATTTTAGACTTGGAAAAGAAAATTTGGTCCATTAGCTTAGTCTAAACTCTTTAATCAGTAGAAATCAATAAATTCAAAAAAGGATGCCTAGCCTCTTCTTGAGCATATGCAATAAAAGGATAATGGGATTCATTGTCAGAATGGAAGCTGGTTGACTAATAAATTCAATTCTAATCCTTTTATTCCGGGTGCTTTTTCAAAAGGCAACTGGATTTTCTGCTATTTCTGTGGAGACATTTCTCTTCTCATCCAAGAAGCTTCTTCAACATTGATTGTATGGTGGAGCCTTCCATTCCCCACCATCCAGTCAGAGCTGAAGCTTCTTGGATGAGAAGTAAAACATCCGCAAAGAAATACCAGAAAGTCCAGTTGCCTTTTGAAAAAGCACCTTTGAAATAACCATGACCTGTAAGACTGAGAATCTCCCTAGACTTTTATTCCAGGGTTCTCCAAAGTAGACAATATCAAACCCCAAGGACTGATTAGACTACCCAAGGGGATATTATTCTTATTATTGTTATTATATAAACAACAGTATGAAGTCACAGTTGCTGGTTCTTTAGCTGGCATTATTTGAATTGAATTCTTTCCAAGAACATAAGATGTTGTAATGTATTGGCACAATATATGTACAAATCCAAGCAGCGTGGCCTTTTGTAATTGACAGATGAAAATTTTGTCAATGTGCAGATTTTTTAAGTGGAATCTAGGACTTTTTGGTATGGCCACCTAATTATTATTAATTCATAATATAATTACTTAAAGGTATATATTAAATTATTTTCATATTTATTCATTTATTGATGATAATTTTGTACAATAAATGTTTGGGGGTTGCTGACCAATCTGAAACTTCATAAAGGAATCAATGAGCTGAAGAGTTTAAGGACTTTTGTTTTATTCTGTAGCCAAAAAATGGCAGTCTGTGGCCTTTATATCACTTTTCTGTAAGTCTGGATCCACTTGTCTATAACTACTGAAAACTGATGGCAGAAACTCTTGCCATCCTGAAAACAATAATGAAAGTACTTTAGATGTTAGATAGATAGATAGATAGATAGATAGATAGATAGATAGATAGATAG